>VXBL01006115.1:2005-14358 GCA_013400195.1 Aramus guarauna | reverse complement strand
TCCCTGGTGCAGCAGCTTCCAGAAGCTGCCAGTCCTTTGTGCAGTTTCTGGACCTGACCTAGTTGCAGTACACCCTTCCTGAGACATGGTGACCAGCACTACGCACATGACAAAAGACGTGGAAGAACCAGAATTGTATATTGCAGCAAAATTACACCCCCTGCCATGTCCTCAATGCTTTTCTTAGGGTATGCAACATTTGGTTGGGGTTTTTTGGTTGCTGCAGTGCATGGAGATGATGATTTTGGAGAACTCATTTGCAGCTGGGTACTGGAAAAGGAAAACGTTCAAGGCCAGACATGGTGCACCATGAAATTCATGGCATTGCATTGCATGGATGCATAGCTAGATGGCAGAAAATCACCTTATTGTTTGAGGGCAAGCAATTTGAAACGCTATCCTGTGATGCCTTGCAGTCCCCGAACTTGTTTGCACCTTCCAGGGAGAGCAAAGAGATCACATACGTGCCAAGAGCTGAGCGTCATGAACTGTTCTCTGCCAGGCGAGGATGCGAAATGGGAGAAGCCACCAGGATCTCATGTGGCTTTTTTATCTCTACTGACTGCTCCCAGTGGCTGTAATGGCAGCCCAGCACAGATATCTGCACTTGAGCACTCGGGGTCTTTGCAAATGACTGAGGTCTGCATGTACCAGCATCTCCATGTTTCAGCCCACCGTGACTGATGCACTGCAAACTCATCTTGTGCTACCCCTCGGCTTTTGCATCGCAGCAACTTCTGCTGATCTGAAGCAGCTGAAATCTCTCATCTTCCTCTTCAATGATGAATTAATCTGTTGCAAACTCTGTCCAGATAAAAGTAAAGAAGAGATCCTGGGAAATAACTTCAGCTGGAGAAAATCCATCAGCCATAACAGGGATGGAGGAAGCTCACAGCTGGAAAATTTTTAGTATAAATGGTCTGATGCTGGCAATTACATGGTTTTCTCCAGATTCACAGATTGGTGGGGGTTGGAAGGGACCTCTGGAGATCATCTAGTCAAACCGCCCTGATAAAGCAGGATCACCTACAGCATACAGGATTACGTCCAGGTGGGTTTTGAATCTCTCCAGAGAAGGAGACTCCACAACCTCTCTGGGTAGCTTGTTCCAGTGCTCCGTCACCCTTAAAGTGAAGAAGTTTTTCCTCAGGTTCACATGGAACTTCCTGTGTTCCACTTTGTGCCCATTGCCTCTTGTCCTGTCACTGGGCACCATAGAGAAGAGTCTGACCCCTTCCTCTAGACATCCACTCTGTACATATTTATGAGCATTAATAAGATCCCCTCTCAGTCTTCTCTTCTCCAGGCTAAACAGACGCAGTGCTCTCAGCCTTTCCTCAGAAGAGGGATGCTCAAGTTCCTTAATCCTGTTTGTGGCTCTCCGCTGGACTCTCTCCAGTAGTTCCCTGTCTTGAACTGGGGACCCCAGAACTGGACACAATATTCCAGATGTGGCCTCACCAGGGCAGAGTAGAGGGGGAGGAGAACCTCCCTCGACCTGCTGGCCATGCTCTTAACCCACTCCAGGACACCATTGGCCTTCTTGGCCATGAGGGCACATTGCTGGCTCATGGACAGCTTGTTGTCCACCAGGACTCCCAGGTCCTTCTGTGCAGCGCTGCTTCCCAGCAGGTCAACCCCAACCTGTACTGATGTCTGGGGTTGTTCCTCCCTGGGTGCAGGACCCTACACTTGCCCTTATTGAATTTCATGTGGTTTCTCTGATTTCATATGGTTCCACGCTGATGCCCCTTTACCTGCAGCCAGGCTGTAGGACTCCCCAGCACCATCTCTGGACATTTGGGCTGCCGCGTGCCCTGGTAGCCATTCAGATCCACCCCAGAGGCCCTGAGGATCCTTGCGGTTCTGGATCCAGCACAGGCAGCTGGGCAGCCCCAGCTGCTCTCACAGTCCCTTCAGGCGCTGAGTTCAGCCCCACCAGGGCTGGGAGTGGGAAGGGCATGGTGCTGGGGAGGGATCTGCTCAGTGTCATGGTCACGACTGGGTACTAGAGGAGGAGGATACAAAACAAATTGCTGCCTGCCTAGACACTGATCCCCTCATCCCTTCATCTGCCCATCCTTTGATGTCCTCCATACTGAACTTCCCCCAACGTCCTCCCGAATGAGCTCCCTCCCAGGGGATCATCACTGCGATGACACTCAGGAGACACAAAAATGGATATCCCATGGAGAAGCATCTGGCAAGGGCCATTGCCTTATTCATACGTGTATGGAGAAGGCAGCATGGGTCAGCATGACTGATGGGTCAGAAGTGTCAGTGTCCAGGGGCAGCAGGGCATGGACCAGAGCTAGTCCCAGGGCCCATTTGCAGAGGACACTGAAAGGGGCTGCAGAGACAGGCTGGAAAATGCATGTAGGATCAGCACACCCCAATCATGGATGTTTGAGACCTGTGCATGGGTGTCAATTCCTTTTCGCAAGGTGCCCTTATGTCCCTCAGTGCCATTAGACACACGCAGCAACCCAGATCCCATTTCTACCCTTAAAAAGAGCTTTACTCCACTCCTAACCCTTTCTTGCCACCTCCATTTGCTTTAAGCACAACCTGAAGGATGGGCAGGTTGTAGAATCAAAGTTAGTGCCCAAGGCGATGTTGGGTGGTGGGTGAACTGCCTGACCCACCACACTGGTGGCTGGATCACCTTTCTCACCTCCCAGCCCTCTGTAAGAGCCAACCAAGCATCCCTGGTCAAATACCCAGTTTGCCTCGAAATGGAGCAACCCAGGGATGTGTCCAGAATGCTCATCCACAGAGGAGATGAAGGAGCGGGAGGCTCTGCAGCAGCCTGAGGTGACCAACCAGCCACACAAGGGAGGACCCTGGAGCTGAACTCATTAAACCGTGCCGGGAAAAGGCTGAAAAGGGAACTGTGCTTCCTAGGGGTGGAGGTAGGTAGAGCGTAACCCTGGGCCACAGCTGTAGGAACGAGAAGAAAGAAAAGCTAACTTGGCAAATTCTGCTGTGTGCATCTCCATTACCCTCATTAGGGTTATTAGGGGAATGACTGTTACCCTGCTCATTAGCAGAGAGCAGGATCAACACAGTCAGGGGTCAGCACAGGTTGTCCTCGTGGCCTACAGCAGAACTATTAATTCCGATGTATGTTTTCATCTCAAAGTGCCTGAAATAAGGTGTGTTTCAGCTGACGAAAGGGTGTTACTGCAGCACAAAAGGGACCATGTGTTGCATACTTCTGGTTATGGTTCCAGGACTGGGTGCCTGGTGGGACAAGACCTACTGAGATCGCTTTGGAAGAGTGGATAAGGGGTGAAGAATCCAGCCCTGCTGTAGTCCCCACCACCCTGCAGAAGCAGCCCATCCAGAGATGTCCTGGGGCTCTCAAACCCAGGGAGAAACAGAAAGCTGGTGTTACAGCAGAAGCCTTGAGAAGTGGAAACACACAAGTCGGTGTAGAGGACATGGGATGACAAGAGATGGGGCACACTGGAAAGCCCAAGGCTATCAGCAGCTCGCTGATTGTCAGCTTGCAGACCTGGATCTGGACAAAAACAGTTTTAGGGGTAACAAAGAACACGCACCCAATGGAGAGAAAAAGACCCATATGTAGTCAGCTCGGGCACAATATTGATTTGTGGGCAGGTAAGGGAAGAACAAAGTGTGAAGGTATGTCAGAAGGCATGTGACTCTGAAAAAGGTGAGGAGGAAGAAAAGCCCCCACCAACATCATGCTCTTTCCAGGAAAAAGCTTGGGCCCCTGATGACCCACTGCCAAGCCCCCTTGCATGAGGAAAGCTGGTGCCATTGACCTTCAGATGGAGGGAACAGCAGGAAAGTGAGTGTAGGACCTGAAAAAGTGGCAGAAACTGGGGAGCATTCACCCCTTTTAGTGCAACAGAGCCCAGTACCAACCCTCATCCATGCAGGCATTAACTGAAAATTCCCAACAGCATCATCAGCTGGACTATAGTGTTCATGCAAGGCTTACAAGTTTAATACAAAGAGTTACTACTCAGAGAAGCACTTCCACAAGCCTTAAACACTCCTCTGTACATACCACAGCCACAGACTTGGCCATGGTCTGGTCTGATCCTCCTTTGCAAATGTCCTGCATGCTGTAGGATCAACTTTTACTCATTGGTTCTCCAAGATTTTGGCCTCTCTAGGCTCTTCATGCACTCCTTGTTTCCCTTTGCAGATGCTTTCTGCACATTGTGCAGGCTATCTTCTGTTTTCCAGATTGGTCGATCCTCTCAGGGTACTCATCTTCTAAGCCCCTGTGACCCAGCATGCATCTCATTTCCTCTCTTCCCCTGCCTTGCAGATGTTCATGCTTTTACCCCACTACAGCCACTGTATTTATCACATCGCTCATCCTGTTTCCCTCTGGTTGGCTACCTATCTGTTTTCCAGGTCACAGAATCACAGAACAGTTTGGGTTGGAAGGGACCTCAAAGATCATCTAGTTCCACCCCACCTGCCATGGGCAGGGACCCCCTCCACTAGACCAGCCTGGCCTTGATGAGTCCTTCAGTCCTTCATGAGCAGGACTATCCTGCCATGGCAGAGTGCTTGCATGGGGTCCTGCTCAGCTGCTCATAGTCCCATACCACTTGGGTTGGCATGAGCCGTGGTGGCATCCAGTGCTTATTTCTATGACCAGGGCTTCTTAAACCTCCTTCCAGCATCCCTCTGCATGGCTGATTCACACCTCTGTGTCCTCCAAGCCCTTCACAAGAAGCCTCTGTCCTCTGAGAGGCCCCAGGAGACTGATGTTCAAGGACACAAGGCACAGGAGCATGTTTGGGAATACAGCAGATGGAAGTGACCAGTGAGATCTAGCTGCCCTCATACAGATGCATCTGTAGGTCCTTTGTCACATTTGCCAGTCCCATATCAATGTCCTAGAACTAGGACACCATGGATGGCTCCAAACATCTACAGGAGCTTTCAGGTGGAGTTTGCAAAGCTATTCAGCTTACCCATTGTAGGGAAACAAGCCCTGGAATATATTGCAGCCTCCTCTGACTGGCTATTAAAAAAGAAAAAAACAAAACCTAAGAAAAAAAGCCTCCAACAAACCCCCCTCCAACAGTAAAATACTGCTTGAGTCTTACAGAATGTTTTTATTTTCACAAATGCATAAAAAAAATTGAAAGAGGGAACCTGAAATATTTCTACACATCAAATGTTTTCTGTATTCAGACCGTTGGTGCTGCACAGTGTGTGTCACGCCTTGTATCGCTCAGGGTGACAGACTGAGGTAGGCATGGAGATGGGTGGTGGATCTAGTGACCTGGCTCTGTAGAGATGACGTGGTCCAGGGCCCTCGGTGAAAGGCCTGTGTGCTGGGATGGAGCTGCATCACTGGAGTTTTAGGTTTGGGCTGGTCACAGGCTGTGCTGAGTGTTCTTATTGTCAGCATCCACAGCAGGAGCCACCTTGGCTACCGCTTGCTCTTCTCCAGGCATCAACATGAACATGTCAGAGACAACCAGCTCCTCCATGTGCACAAAACCTGCAGAGCATGGTGATTCAGCCTGAATTTTTCCTTTTTTAACATAACCAACTGAGGATGCTCACTCCGTTGGAGACAGCACGAACCACTCTGGCTTGGCCAACAACAGTGGCAGCACAGGACATATCACCATCACCCCAGCATGAAGCCTGCTTTGCAGAAACCACCCTTGATCCAGCATTTGGTCCACACACAGCACCTTTCATCAACGTGACAGACGTTCAACAAGACAACATGGGCATGTTCAAAACAGGCAACCCCAACTGCTCAACCCCACTTTCCAAGAGTCTCCACTGCAGCCCTAAAACTTCAGGAACAGACACAACTCCTGGTCTTTTCTTATCCCTTGGGCTAAAGGTGAAACATCCCTTGCCAACAGGGAGCTACAAACCCATAGAGCCATCCTCTGCTTAGAGCTCTTGTCTGATGTACAGGCAGCGCAGGCAGCAGAGGGAAGTGTGGGCAGTGTTTGAGGAGGCTTCAAGGGCTGTCCCACCTCCCAATGTGTCCATAACCCAGCCAGGAAGACGGTGTCAAAGTGAAAGGGGAAGAGTGGACAGAAAGGGGAAAGGGACCAGGAGAGAAAAGGTCAAACCAGAAAAGGAAGTTCAACATGAGCCACGGGGAAAAAAACCTTCTGCCCCAACTCTGCCAATGTCAAATTTTTGAGCAACACTTGTTTCTAACCACACATTTGTTCTGCAAACTCCATTGCCCTCTTCGCCTGCAGCGGAGCTCACCTGAGGGAATTAAAAGCCCTGTTTTGCATTCACCATGTCCTCTGGTACAGAAGAGCCCTGCAGACCAGCATCAAGACTGGAGGGATGATTGAGACCAGCAATGGGAGCAGCAGCAGAGGTCTGATGGTAACAGAGCTGGTGGGAAGAAAGCAAACACCTCTTTATCCAGGGCTATTTCAGGAGACAAACGGACATCACAAGGACACGATGAAATGGGCATAGTGTGCACTGTGGCAAATTCCCATTAGGCAATGGAAAATACTCTTTTCCTCCACAGGGATGGTTAAATGTTGTAACAGAGACATGAAAGACATTTGGATCTCCACCCTTGGGGACCTTCACACCTTCACTAGTCAAGGACATGAACAACGTGGTCTACCTGGTCTAATAGAGAGTGGAAGATTAGACCAGAGCTCTCCAGAGATCCCTTCCAAGCTACATGGTTTTATGATCGTATGATTCAGCAAAGGAGATGCAAAGAAAGCTTCTGCTAAGACCCTGTCACCATCAGGCATGGTCCCCTCAGTGCTGTAGCACCTTTGCACTGGTCGTGGCCATTCAACGCCCACACCCATGCACCATCTTGTGCATCGCAACCCTGTGCTTCAAGGGTGGACCACTGGGGAAGCCAAGGCCACCACTCTGACTGATCCAGGCAGGACAATCTGCAAAGCAGCTTATTCCTGGTGGGCTCTACCAGGGCTGGATGATCACAGAATGGTCCCTTCTGCAAACAACATCCCATGGTCACCAGTTTCTTTCCTCAAAGAAGCCTCGGTGATCAGTGAAGCCAGAAGTGCCTGCAGGATGTACCACCCATCTGATACTCTCCGAAGGAGACTGCGTTTGAGCCCAGGTGACTCCCAACAAGTGCATCCTGTCCTGCATAATTTGCTGGACAGACATCCTTCTTAGAAGGACATGGAGATACTTCTCTGTTCCCACTGGCCTTGAGGGGACCACAAAAACCTTGAGGTTTGTCCAAAGTTAGGTGGGAAGAGAAGGGCAAGGCTGGATGCTGGGACAAGTCCTTCCAGCACCAACCATGGACCTCATCTTCCCAGCTCAGCCATGAGGATATTCCCCATGCTGTAGCTTTTCCTCCTGGAAGGTTTTCATCATTATATGGCCAGGATCATTGCCCTCTAACTTGTGCTGAGTGCATACTCAGGAACTTCCATCCCGAGATGATGTTGTTGGCCATGGTGCTCAAGATGATTCCAGTGGGGCCTACAAACATAGGACATGGCTTAGGCTGAATGAAAGCCCCTCTTCACTGTCCAGCATACACAGCCCTGTCTCTGCCTCCTGAGTTACTGGCAGGCGCGCACTCTCCAAGCTTGAGCAAGGACATCACACCACCGTAGAATTGTTTGGGTTGGAAAGGAACTTTAAAGATCATAGAATCGCTTTGGTTGGAAAAGATCTTTAAGATCATCAAGTCCAACCATTAACCTCAACGTTACCAAGTCCAACCACTAAACCACGATCCTAAGCATCACATGTACATGTGTTTTAAATACCTCCAGGGATGGTGACCCCACCACTTCCCTGGGCAGCCTGTTCCAGCGATTGACAACCCTTTCAGTGAAGACATTTTTCCTAATATCCAATCAAAACCTCCCCTGGCACAACTTGAGGCCATTTCTTCTTGCCCTATCACTTGTTACGTGGAGAAGAGACCACCCCCCACCTGGCTACAACCTCCTTCCAGGTAGTTGTAGACAGCGATAAGGTCTCCCCTCAGCCTCCTTTTCTCCAGGCTAAACAACCCCAGTTCTCTCAGCTGCTCCTCATAAGACTTGTTCTCTAGACCCTAGAACATCTAGTCCAACCCCCCTGCAATAAGCAGGGACATCTTCAACTACATCAGGTTGCTCAGAGCCCCATCCAACCTGACCTTTAATTTTCAGGGTGGAGACCCTTTTTGGAGGTCTCCTTCCATGCCTGCACTGCTTGTAGTGGCTAATGCACATCACCCATTTTTGTTCCTTTTATGCCAGTGGCAACCTGGACCTTTGAGAAGGACACACTTGGTCCTGCTGTTATACTGAACATCTCCAGACACCAGAAGGACGTTGGATATTTAAAGCTAGGCTTTAATTAACATCAGATACAATAAGAAAACTGCTGAAATAGAGAAAATTCAGACATGCTTGCTGGAAAAGGATAAGAGCAGAGGAATTTGTAAAACTCTCCTGTTCCTGACCACTGGTGTCTTTATACGATGGATCCCTTCTTCCTACTCCGCTCTCAATCCAGCAGCCTTTGGTGGTTTTCTGGATTGCAACAAACTCTACATCTCACCCTCTAGGTCTCTAAGTAAAGCCTCTTTCTCCCCATCCCCCTGAAGACTTCTTCATGCACCTCTCATTGCTTTGCTCAGATTCTTGTGCTCAGCGTTTCTCAGGCTGCTTGGGTCCTCCACACCCCCAGGTTTCATCAGCAAGACCAGTCACCAAACAAGAACAGACCTCTGCAGAGGAGTGACCTGAGCTCTTCAGTGGGGTTTGGTGCCTTTTGGCTCAGAGGAGCCCATGTCACCAGCAAAGTCACTCTCCTCTCCAGACACATAGCCCAATACTCCCCTGAATAATGCCACTCAAGAGGAAAAAAAGAAAAATAAAAAATCACCTGTGAACACAACACCAGCATCTTCCCCATGGTGGCAACTAATGGGCTCCTCCATCCCGCACCTGCATTCAGAAAGGGTAGCTTCTGTCCCCGTGCACTCAACATCACCCAGCTAGATATGGTTGGATCTTGGCCCAAAATGAGCCGAGCCTGGGGCTGACGTGGCCGCCCTGCAGCCCAGCTGCTGACAAACCACTGCAGCATCCTCCATGTCCCATCTGTTGTCGCACACGGACCCCCCACTGCTGGTCGTGAAGCACCTCGAGGCACCCAGCACAGCAATTCGTGCCGTTCACCAGCCGTAGCTCTGTGGGGTCTAAAGGGGGAATGAGACAAATGAATAAATGGGGGCACGGTGGACATCAGCCCTCTGAAGCAGACACCTGGCTGGTGTTGGCAACGATGTGCAACCATACGAGGTATGAGTGCATAACTGTCCTTCCCCAATCCACATCAGCACCTCCAGTTGGAAGCAACAGAAAGACCTGGTTGTATTTAAGAGAAGGTAAACCCACTGTGAGATGCCTCACAGAGAGTGTTTCCCTTGGGCAATACCAAGAAGACTCTTTGACATCCATGTCTAAGCCATGAGCACACTTCTGAGGTCTGCTAGGGTGACTACATCTCCCTCAGAGAACACATCTAACAAGGAAAGACTTTAAAAACCTGCATTTATTAACTCTAGCCAGATGAAGGCTGGACTCCATCAAGGAGGAGAGTCTTTCCATGGCGCTTCTCTCTTTGCTCTGCTCTACTGTAGCTCCTTGCAAATATTCCCTGAACTCATCCAGGTTTTGCCTTCTGGTAAGACAGGGCTGGCATCCCACTGCAAGCTGGAGGTATGGGGGGCATGTCTTTCCATCTTGGACTACATCTAGAGATCCAGAAGAACCCTGGGACATAGAGATGGAGAAGCCTGCAACCACGCACAGCAAGCATCAATGGCCAAATGCCTCCTCTGACCACAGGCATTTCAACATCCAGAGCAGGTGTGCACGATGGACGTGGCAAGCCACTTGGGAAGCAACATTTTAAGGTGTCAGAAGATTACTGCAAATGGGCAGGAGTGCATCCAGATAGTCCACTGACACAATGCCTACAGAAGCAGAGCCACCTCACCTCCCAAGCATTTTTGACTGTTGCTTGCAATGGCATTATACGCAAAGGAAAACAACGTGTGCAGAGAGGGAAGCAAACTGAAATTAGATGCAAGTATACCTACAGAAAAACTTCTCCCTGAAGCCATGACCTGGACCAGGTCTGCCTGAGCCCACGACACCTGCATCTTCACTGTGGTTGCAGTTATGGGCTCCCCACAGCTTGAAGCTGCATTCAGTGATGACACCTTCCATCCCCGTGCAGTTCATTTCGTCCAGCCAGATGGGACCGTGTCCTTGCCCAAACAGAGTCCTGCCAGCTGCCGGCAGACCACCTTGGCATCACTCAGGTCCCAGCTGGCATCACACACCATCCCCCACTGCTGGTTTTGGTGGACCTCAACTCTTCATGAGCAACAGCTGGAGCCATTCCAAGTAGGTTCTGAAAAAGAGACAAGCACCAAAACCATCTGGATGTCCCAGGAGAGGTGACAGGGCTTGAGATGCCCAGTCCTTCAACCATCCCAGAACCATGCAGCTGGAGGGTGAGGTTGCCCACCCAAAATGAGAAAAGCAGGCTTCCCTCAGGTGCTCACCACCTCCCCAAACTCATCACCCTCCCTGACAGGTGGCTCTGAATGGACATCCCCTCGGAGGCTCCTTCTTCCCTTCCCCATTGGCAGGGCTGGAATGGAGACATGTACATACAGGACCGTTTCAAAGGTCTTCTGCTCTTTTCTCTACCCCTCCCTCAAAAAAAAAAAGAAAACCCAAACCCAACCAAACTATGATAGTCTGGATGCCAGCTGTGATAAGGCAGGAGTCCAGAGTTACCTGTGCATTCAAGGTCAGCATCCTCTCCATGGTTGCAGCTGTGGCTTCCTCAGGACCTTGCCTGGCACAGAAAAAGGGCAGTGTCCATCCCAGCACAGGTCACTTTGTCCAGCCAGATGGGCCCTGACTCCCACCCGAAGGCAGCCCTGAATAGAGCTGGCAGCGCTTGGCTGCAGCCCACCACTTGGGTGTCCATCAGGCTCCAACTGCTGTCACCATGGAGCCCCACTCGCCATCACGGAGGACATAACTCTGCCAGAGCAGAAACCTGAGCTGTTCACCAGCCTGGGATGGGTTGAACCTGGAGTGGGTGTCCCTGCAAACACCCCCTGGGGAGCAAACAGTCAGATTTTACCAGTCAT
Source organism: Aramus guarauna (assembly GCA_013400195.1). Classification (NCBI taxonomy): domain Eukaryota; kingdom Metazoa; phylum Chordata; class Aves; order Gruiformes; family Aramidae; genus Aramus; species Aramus guarauna. Next base: position 3,191 of record VXBL01006115.1, on the reverse strand, counting down.
GCCATCGCCAGCAATGCTCAGGAGCAGGGTCTCCTGCCCAGCAAGCCCAGGTGGCATCTGACAGGCTGTGCCTGTGAAAGGGTTCCTCCCTGTCAAGGTGGTGGCCAGGGAGCTGCAGCCTCGACGGCAGGAGATGTGGAGAGCTTTGGAAGGTGGTAACAGCATTCAGAAATTGCATAGAGTAACAGTGTGAAGAGGCTAATTTTTCACAAAATTAGGTAGAGAGGGAGGAATTCTGTCGGGGCCAGATCCAGCTCAGAATTAAGGGTCCTACCTGCCAGCGGCCACAGGTACGTGTCTGTCTGTGAGCTGGGCGCCTACACTCACTGCACGATCAGAGGACACACAGTCAACACGGGGCGACCAGTCAACAGCAAGGGGCAAGACAGCGGTCCTGCCTGTGGTTTAATCCTCTAGCTGTCCACAGCGGCTGCTGCAAGCCATGGCAGGCACACGTTCCTCACCCAAGCACACGATGCTGGCATCTTCCTCGTGCCCTCAGCTGTGGGTTCCCCGAGGCTTTCATCCCAGTGCAGCAAACATCGTCCAGCCAGATGGGGTCTGCTCCTCACCCAGAGCGAGCCCCGCTGACGGCCGACAGCACCGTCCCACAGCCCGGCTGCCGGCAGAACACGCAGGCTCCGCCGAGGTCATCGCACACCATCCCCCAGGTCACTGTGAAACACGTCCCATGCAGGAGTCGGGGCTGTTCACCATCCCTACATTGGCAGGACCTGATGCTGAGAGCAAAGGGAAGGAGACATTAACACGAAATCATGGAAAAGAAGAGGCTAAGCAGCAGCTGGAAAAGCATCTTGACGCTTGTTGGCCAAAAGAAACGGGGAAGAACCAGCAAGAGAGAGAGAAAGATGTGAACAATTATAATTTATTATAATTTATTTTCAGGGGGACACATGGCCCTTGAGCAAAACCCAGGCTTTTCCAGCAGTACAGTCCCTCCAAACCAGGAAGGACGAAATACATTAAGACGTTAATGAGGTGGGGGGAAAGGGGAGGATGGAGGGGGCATAAGCAGGGTGCAATAAGGTGCGTGCGTGTGTCTAAGGTGGAGGCAATACGGGGACCCCCACCCCCTTTCTTATGGCAACCCTGCCCAAGCGACAAGCTCCCCACAAGGGACGCGGGGCTGAGAGTCCCCAAGTTTGAGGGGGGGGGAGCAGGGACC
>VXBL01006109.1:641329-709364 GCA_013400195.1 Aramus guarauna | reverse complement strand
TAATTCTATGATGATGAACTGACCATACATAGGTCTATGGAAAAACCAAAAGCAGGAAGATGGGCCCTGAAACATCTGGTGGATTTGTGACCTTTGTTAGGAGTAACAGCAGTTTGCATCTATAATGATTTCCCCTTCACACAGAAGGGACTTTATGTCAATTAGGTAATAAGACAATTATGTCTTGCAATGCGTTAATTTGTTGAGTGTATTTACACCATAAGATGAAGGTTTTGATGAGAAGTTATCAGAACATGACAGCCTCATACCAAGGATTATAAGGACGTAGGCATGAAGTTATTGTGATCCTCAGTAACAAGTGACCACTAGTACATGACTACATAGTGCCTACCAGGAGGAGACCTTACTCTTGATTTGCCCATAGCTACTCCTTGTATCAAAATTTTAGAAAAGAAGGAAAGTCCATTAAAACTGATTTGGTACATAAAGACAAAAGACAGATTACATTTGAAAAAAGCAGAGTAGTTACAATCTGCTGAAAACATAGAAAACCTGCTTGCTCAAGATAAATCTAGCAGAAGAAAAGGATTCAGCTACCGAGGGTGTTTTAACTGTGCCAAACGCTTCCACAACAGTCTCTTCCCCTCCTATTAAATAACAATAACAATAATAATAATAATAAAATCAAGGCAAGTCTGCTGTCTGCTTTGAGTACTGTCTAGTACTTAGAACGCAGGTATTTGTGCACTCACACATAAAGAGCAAAATAAAGGAGATGCTGGCAAATAAAAACCCAAATAATATTTCTCCGTATAAATGATTAGGGTAGTTTATACCATTTACACCACTGTTTCATAACCATAGACAAGTATTTGCAGAAGTAAGATGCATACACATGTTATACAGCATTAGCCAGAGGATTAGGTGTAAATAATAATTAACAGTAGTTTGCACAAGCAGTAGCAATACCTTCATTACTGTGATTGCTACAGCTATTTCAGTGCTTAAAAATAAAGTTAGCACTGTCCTAATCTTTGACAGCTTCCTAAAGCAGTGAGAATTTGGTATCGGGAGCTTTGTTTAAGTACAAATGAAGTGAGTTCTCAATTGAAATTAAAATTCTTCTCTGATGAAATACACCACTTGAACAATCTAGACTGGGAAGCACGTGAATAAAGTATTTCACTAAATGTTCCTAAAACAAGACCTCATTTAAATGAGGTAAATTAGCAAATATTTGGAAAGAAAAAAAAAGTTAGGACAATTCAGGCCAAATAAGAATCACTCCTTAAGTACAGGCATCAGAGATGCAATGAAACATAAAACTAGACAGGCTATTCTCACAAATACTTTTTTTGAAATTCAGTCGAGTTAAAGAAAAAACCAAAACCAAGAAAAAACCTGAAGCGCAGCCCTCCCCCAGCCAACCTCTAGGGTTTTTGCATAGTATAGCCTTGCATTTTAAGGCTTCTACCTAGCCCTAAACACCACTAGCATAAAGTGTAAATGCAATCCTGGAAAGCTGTTTTGCAGAAAAATGAAGGTCTTCGCGGGAACTGGCTGAATCTGAGGCAGCAGTGTGGCCTTGCAGTAGAGAAGGTTGAATGCACGCTGGGCTACGTAAAACTGTAATAAGCAGGTTAAAAGAAGTGATTCTTCCACTCTTTGGTACTTCCAAACCCACATCTGGTGTTCTGTGTCCAGGCGGGGCTCTCCAGCATAATACAGATACAGACAGACTGGAGAGATTTCAGCAGATAGTGTCAAGATGGTGAAGAGGCTGGAGCACATGACATAAGCAGAACATGAGAGAGATCAGCTTGTTCACCTGTAAGAAGAGAAGGCTCTTCAAAGACCAAATTGCTGTCTATGATCATAGAATCATGATGTAATGGGAAGGTGTAGAGAAGACAGAACTAAATTTTTCTCAGAGGTGCACAGTGATAGAACAAAGAGGTGATGACAGAAGTTGGAACATGGGAAGTTTTATTCAGTTATTTATTATCCCACCACAAGTGTGATCAAACACTGGAAAACAGACCCAGAGAGTTTGAACAAGGCCCTGTGCAACCTGCTCTAACTTGATCTTGCTTTGAGCAGTGTCGTGGTTTAACTCCAGCTGGTAACTAAGCACCACGCAGCTGCTCACTCAGCCCTCCATCCCAAGGGGATGGGGAGGAGAATGGGAAAGAACCCAAACTTGCGGGTTGAGATAAAGACAGTTTAATAGGATAACAAAGGAAGAGAATTAATATATATAGAGAGAATTATAATAACATACTATAAGTGATCCACAAATGCAATTGGTCACTGCCTGTGGAAAAAAACCCCACCCTGCCGCCCAGTCTGTTTCCAAGCAGTGATCCCACCTCCCAGCTAGCTTCCCCAGTTCTCCCAGCATGGCATTCTCTGGTAGGGAACATCCCTTTGGCTGGTCTGGGTCAGCTGTCCTGGCTGTGCTCTCTCCAGCTTCTTGTGCACCTGGCAGGGTGTGAGAAGCTGGAAAGTCCTTGGCTTAGTGTAGACACTACAACTACCTAGCAACAACTAAAAAAAAAAATAAAAAAATAAAAAAAATCTGTGTTATCAATGTTATTGTCATACTAAACCCAAACACGCAGCACTATACCAGCTGCTAGAAAGAGAATTAATTCTCTATCTCAGTTGAAACCAGGACAAGCAAAAAGTTAAACTACATAATCTCTGGAAGTCCAATCAACATAATTGCATGAATTTAGACATGGATAGCCAGCAACATAGTGCTGATATTGTACAGAAAGTATAAAAATAAAAACTTTATAAATTAACCCAGATTCTGTCTTTGCAGGTAGTGGAACTTAGATCGTGAGAAGGTGCATTGCATGTCTATATGCTTGAAATTTTGGCACAAGACTTGTGGTGATTCCCTCACAGCCAGTGTTTTAATCCCGTATTTTTATTCAGTTGCCCCTTTGTTCTTTAAGTTATCAAAATAACTGACATAGGTAAAGCATTAACTATTATACAGCCATTATATTAAAGTCTAAAGGACAGAATAATCATTTATTTCTATAGAATACAATGTTAATGTAGAAAATATAAAACTATTATACCTTGAAACTCAGAGAGTTACCATCTGTATGCAGATGTAAAGATAAATCTCACAGAATTCCTCTCTCCTTAACTAGCAATCAAGAAACATGGATTAAATGTAGTCAGCTAGACTGTATTTTATCTCCTTATCAAAATAATTAGCCACACCCAATCAGTTATATCCACGCAAAAAACGTTGAAAAGAACAAGTGTTACTGAAATCAGAATATAAAAACACGTATCATTAATACTACATAATGTAGTCCAAAGTTCATGACACTGAGAAAAGGCAATAGACAAATTATTATCACTATAATTTTTAAAAGCCTTAAGTACAGCTTTTTGCTGCGAAATTAAGATCTTTTACATATGATTCAGTACCACCCTCACCTCTCAATTCAACATTTCACTCTTACAGAATTACTTACAGAAACTCATTCTAAACCTGAAACAATGGCAACTTCATCTGTTCCTGGAACTGTGATGTACGCTTTTTTTTTTCTTCTGCCTTTGATTCATTTGGAAAGGTCACAAAAATATTCCAGCTTTGTTATTAGAAGAATTACTGCACTTGGTATTTGATTTCTTGTGTTCACACATTGAAAACCTGACACACCACCCCCCCCACACACTCAGTCATTCCAAAGCAATACATGAATCTCAAATATTCTCCCCAGAAATTGCAGTGTAACCATTGAAGAGCAACAGGCAATCAGCCACATCTTTAGAAAATCAAAAAGAAGGAAAAAGTAAGCAAGCAATTGCAAGTATTTTCATTCTAATAAGCCTTCCAGAAAACATTTGCCTTCAAGATCCTATGACCTTCACTGCAGTTTAAATACACACTTCAGGACAGGTTTTCATCACAATATTTGGACATTGATGGCCTGAGGTCTGTTTCAAGTAGTTACAATAGAGTCATTTCCAAAATCACCAAAAATGTAACCCTTGGTGTTGTGAAAAAGTAAATGCACTGAAATATCTCCTGACAACTACTCCTGTTCTTGTGTGTCTTCACACAGATACGTTGGCATACTTATTAATTATAAAAGAACTGGTGATTTGCTTATAAGAAAAAATTCAGCCAATTTAAAATGAATAGTTAAATATATTGTAGTAGAAGTTTTCTAATAAAGTAAACTTGGTATGAAAACTATGTTTTCACGTGGTTACTCCTCCATCACAGTGAAACTGAAAGTCCTTGTGATTACATGATAAATTAAGCCAGCTACTGGCAACAGACAGATCGGTGAGCCACAGCTGTATGGTAGACGGTGGTATTTACAAGTGATGTTAATATTCTCTAGAGACACAATGTGACATTCTAGGCATCTGTTTTCCCTGAACACTTCCTATGGTGCAGCTAATTATGGCTCCCAGACAGCCACTAGGAAAGATGACATTAAAGCCATTAAAAAAATTAGCTGTTTAAAATGAAATTCTTAAATTCCTCCATAAAAAAGCCATACCCTGACATCAACCGCTCTGAATGAATGGAAATACTAATGTAAGTATGTAAGTGAACATCATGAGTTGTGTCAGCAATACATCTTGAAAATCTAACCTTAGCATCACAGTATCATTAAAGCATCAGCCGTATACTAACACAACAGGTATGCAGACACGTCCGTACAGGTCTTGATTTTAACATGTTTTTCAGTATCCTGCCTGTTATGCATCAACCAACAGGCAAGTTTTTCAAAAAGAGGAAAAATATTTTCTAATTATCCATGTGTCTCAACTTCACTGACAGTTGAGTTGGCAAGTTACACCTAGAGGACGATAGCTATGAGTGACCAAAATCTAAATAATTCTAGAAACATTCCAATTTCCTGCCACAGAACAAAATATTAAGTTAACCATAACATGAGAAATAGAGAAAAGAGGAAAGAATTAAAACTGGGAGAAAGAAGAGATAAGAATATATATAATGCTTTGCAGACATTACTCACCAAAAACAGAGTTCTGAAGTTGCTCAGATCACCAAAGAATTCTTCTATGCTTATTACTTTGGGATCAAAGGTAAAGTATTCGCCCAAATTTTCATACAATTTAGTCATGTTGTTGTGCATGCTGGACAATTTTTCATATTGCTCTCGGGCACTCTCAGCAAAGCTGTAAGGTTTTGTTAAGGAAAACGATTTAAACATAACTCAATCTAACAGTAAAAAAAAAGTAAAGAAAACTCAGTACAAAGGTTAGAAACTGGAAAATTTGCTAGTTCTCTTCTGCTTTCAAATATGACATTTCTATATATTAATGTTTACATGTCTACAAGTTCATATCAACATAAGGTGGTGACATGCTTTTCCATTAAATGATCCCTTTCAAATGGTGAAGATTTGCCATTAATAGATCACACAATTGACTTGATAAAATTTCCAAATATCTTGGACGTTTTTCTTCTAATAAATGATTCATTTTGTAAAACATATTCTAGAAGAAGACATACTGAAAATTAGTTTGCTGTGAGAATCTATGATGTCCCACACTGTTCAATGTCACAATCCCTATATTATGTATATATATTTTATATGTAAAATTTGCATTATGCATAACTATCAATGACAAAATTATACAGTATGACGACTAATTTTTCTGCCTTTTATTACAGATCTCTTCTTTTTGCATTCTTTAATGCCTAGCCATATAGCTCAGCTCATGCCTCCGGCTTCCTGTACAAGGTACGCTGATTTGGGGCAGGCTCTCAACCATGTAATTTCACAGAACTTACAAAAATGGAATATCCATCCACTTGCCCCAGTTAACTGACAAATACCTTTGAAAAATTATTAGTAAGAAAAACACTGTGGAACAGAAGGGGTTTCTTATAAGAAGAAGTATGGAAGTATTAAGAAGTCTAGAAATGAAACCGCAATTGACTTCCATCCCAGCAATCATCATTAAAAGTTTGGCATAATCCTTTTAGATAGAAAAATGTGGCAACTTCCCCCTCCTTCCTCCCCCCCATGAAAAGAAAAAAATCTTTTTAGAACAATTTATTTGCAAATAGAGGAAAAGTGCAAGCTACTAAGGGAAATACCTGTTTACCTCGAAGCAGCAAGGTTCAGTTTGCTGTTTTCTTCTGTTGTGGTTCTTTATATCCACAAAGATACAAAGTCACAAATCACTGTAAAAAAAACAGCTAGTACAATTAAACCGGTTCTGCTGATACTGAATTGTAGCTGATGAGAGTGTTGTGCTGTACATATCAAAACCCAAGAACAAAAGACACAAGTTATTCCCTGAACTACAAAAATCATGCAGGCTGGCTCCCTGTGGCTTTTACTTGTAACAACTCTCTTCCACGCGGATTCTGATTCTTAATACAGCAGAGCTCATGCTTCAACCTTTCCCCATACTTGAGACTCTAATTTGAGACTCTGCCTAGTATCACACTTCTAATTACTCGATATTTTTGAGATCCCTATCTCTCTGCAAAATAACAAACAACCTGGAAACTAATTAGGGGAACGAGGCATACAGAGAAACCGTATAAACCATTTATTTCTGAGACTAGACTAAACCCAAAAAGGATTCTTCAGAAAGTAGTCAACAAATTGCAGAATAAAGAAAGGAAATTCAGGTGGATATTCTATTCACAACATTCCTGTAGAGTTTGGATACTGTTGAGTACGTAAAAGGCTGTCACTTCACAAGCTACATGCAAGTACTACAAAGCTGAAAATATTTTCCATTGGAAAGGGGTCTAATATTTCACCTGGATTTTCCTGCTTTAACTAAAGGGAGGGTACATAAATAGTCATTTAAAAATTGGTTCTTAAAAGTATGATTTAAAACTTTATATAATATACATTTTCCTCCTAAGAAACTTATTTTCCAATTAATCCTCTCTTCTTCGTTAAAGCCTCGGTAGCATAAAAGGAAAGCTGTATTCTTTTATACCTCATAATGTTCAGTTAGAATGGCAAAAAGTTGAACAGTATGATGGATTTTAATATATAAATATCAAGATTTTAAAACAGTAATATCTACCTATATGGTTTCATAGCAGTGCAAACACAGTAGTAATACCTATATTTTCAGTTTATTGAAATGATGTTTAACCTGCTTGGTTAGAATTTCAAGCCTGAACTGTTGAATTGCTCATCTTAATACAAGACAAACTTGGTATAGTTCAGTCTTCAATGACATTTAACTGTACCAAAGGAAATGAAAGTTTAATGGCAAGAATACATTAAATCGGTAATAATGGCACATTACTGAATTATTGAGCACAGTCTAAAACTTTTAGAAAAACATGAATTGCCTTAGAGTCAGCAGACTACTGTCTTGAACAACACACCAGAAGCACTAGGAAAAAGAAATACGAAGGTATATAATTATACAAATTGTATCTCTGGTTTCTTTAAAAAACAACCTCACATAATATAATGTAAAACTAAATTAATATACTAAAAATGACTGTAAGGTCTGAAAGAAAAAAACCTTTTAATATTCCAGGTTTGAAATTAACTCTCTGAAAGTTAATCTCCCAGAGTCGAATTTTCCATTCAGGTTGCACATTCAACAGAAGAAATAACAGCAGTAAGCACTAAAAAGAAAAAAAAAAAATAACACCCAACAATACTGCTACTGAAAGTAGAAGATATTTTAAAGTAACACTGTAGAAACATATACTGTAATTCCAACATTACTTTTTTTTTTTTTAATCTAACAAGTACCAAACTGCAAAAAAGAAATACCATTAACAGATGGCTTGTAAGACAAAAGTATGTCAGTAAGACAGATGAATATGATGAGCAAAGAGAGAATACGAGTATTTTATTTATACTTAATTTTGAAGAAAACACGTCAGTGCTGTAGAGCCAATAGTTTCTGGCCATATAGCCATGTCATATTAACAAAGTTACCCTTTGTCATGGTCTATGTTTCACACAATCTTCATACTTCTATTAGTAACTTGAAACATCACTTCAAGCCATTGCAAAGACTTAAGTCAATACAATCATTCCAGAGAAGCAAAGCCAACCTTGCCTACACTGTTTTGCAAAAAAAAAACAAAACAAAACAAAAAAAAAAAACAAAAAAAAAACCAAACATTGAGAGATCTAAGGCATCAAAACTTTGCATAATAGAAATACTTAATTCCAACAGTCTTCATTAATATAGATTGAAGCTTTAACAAGTGCTCATTTAGAAACTGCAAACAAGGTTTCATTCTTACTATTCTGAACCAAAATAAACATCACCGAAAGATACTTGTTCAACTAAGAGAAATTACTTGAGTCACAAGCTTGTTTTTCCACATATACGCATTTCTTAGTTTCTTTCATAACTGGAAGACAAATTTAAGATAAGACTTTACTGTAAATCTGTTATTTGAAAAATTTTTAAAAAAGTAGATCAACAAAACCACAAATAAAGAAAACACTTAGAAACATTCTCCCACCTTCAGTACCACATCTGTCTCCCCAAGTTCCACATAAACCAAGAAAAATGGGTTTGGAAATCTAAATAAGGAGACTTACCGCTTCACACCGATTAAGAAGTACACCTCTGCAACAATAACGGAACCCTATCTGGTTACCGTCTAGGCAACTTTGTAGATCTAATCCGTAATGAAGTTTTTAACTACTTATTTTAGTGGTTAGTAGGTAGAGGAAAGTGTATGCCCTTTAATCCATTTCCTTTTTCAATTTAATGCTAATGCAGAAGGCAACTACACAAAACTACTCTGAGATTTTCTAAGTGTCAAGTTTGAATTTTTGAAGAAGTGTTATTTCAGTTTAAAATTTACAGGTGTCTACACAAAGTGCTACCCTATTTCATTGGCTTCAATACACCATCCTGAGATTAATACATAAATCAATCACTGTTCAGTAACTGGTATCAAAGAGTTAACAATATATGCTTTACCATGCAAACCAGTAAAATTCACTGTATGCCACGCTGCTGAAGAACTCTGAATAAAACTAAAATGCGAACAAATAACGAAAGAAAACTTCATGTCTTTGAAGCTACAAAGATGCAGGTAAATGAAGACCATTAACTTTGATTATCCTTATTACTTTATTAACTTTTGTTGCCAAATTTCCGTTATCTGTTTTTCCTGTCTCTGCTCCCTGTTAAAGGAGAGGCTGGGAAACTTCCACTCTTTTTTCTCTTTCTTTTTTTTAATTCTTTAAAAAACAAAAACAAACATACAAAAAAACAAAACAAAACACACAAAAAACCAACCAAAAAAACCCCACACAAAGTTTAAAGTTTGCATTACAGCTGCCAACTTCAGTTTCCATCCAGTTCTGTGGTTTGCTTGACAATGACCACCACCAGGAAGGAGGGGGGGGAGAGCTTAATTACCCAGATGGATAAGGATTTCTGCAGTGAAAATATTAAGTGTGGTGTCAGTATCAGAATACAGGTGAATATAAAGCCACCTGTACTTACAGAAAAGATATTTTTAGTCATTAAGTGAATGATTTTTTACACTTTAAAATGTGATCAGATGACTACAGTTTGCTGGCATTTCTGTGCAATGCCTAAATTAATTCACTTAATTAAGCAAGCAATGGATACAAATGTTATTGTGACACTATGCTATTATATTATGTCAGAGCTAAAGAATCACTAATTACCATCAATAGTAGAATTAAATTATGTCCATATCAGGACCACTAACCATGGTACTTCAATGCTTTCTACTGGTTTCTTCCACGTAAACAGATGAGAAGAAAGATCAGAGAAATCAAGGTTAAAGACCCCAAATCTGCTGGAGGGAAAATCATCACTTCTACCATGACATCTGCTACTAATTTCACATCGATACATCAATAACTTGAATAATAGGGTTAATAAAGTACTCGAACACACAAAAAACTCACTTGCCCGAAGGCAAGACCTATTTCCATCAGTATTTCCAAAGAACATGAAAGCCAACACTGACTGCTTGGCATTCACCAACAATAAATACGCCACAGGAGAAAGAACACTGGTAATTTAACTGTAATTATAAGAAATGCAGTGGTGTTCCAGCAGTTAAGGAGGCCCCTCTCCAGGGTATATAGTCACTATAAAAATGGAATTTAAAGGATGTTGACCACAGGTCTGAAGCAATAGAACAGACCACAGTTGATATCTTTGATACCTCCAAAAGAAGAAAGAATGCACAAAAAAGGAGATACTTGCCAGAAAACACTTTCCAAAAGCATTTCAAAGACTGAGTAGAAGTTCTTTTGACATGTCCTTCCCGCTACTGGTTACAGGAAGCTGAAAACAGGTGAAAAGAGCATTCCATTGGGAGAGTTTTTCATGCTAGGCTTGATTCTCAAAAGTTTGTGCTGAAACAATGAAATTCATTTAAGAAAGAAGCAGCTAGCAGGGAAAGAATCAATGGATTTAGCATATTGTATGAATTAGCACTATAATGAGGAGGTAAAAAATAACCTGCCTGGGATTTGCCAGGAGTCTGGAAAGCAAAGCCACCTAAACTGTATTTAAATAATCTGATCTACTTATTTTTCAGTTAACTTCAGTTCTACTGAATGTATCAAGGTTTCTTACTCTACTATACACACTGATCCTAATATTCATTACAGACAGAAACTGTTCTCAAAAGACAGCACAGCATCATTAAAAAAAAAAACAGAACCATGACTTCATTCTAAATCTCCCTATGATTTCCTTCACATTTGCCCACATGAGTCTTTTTAGGTGCATTTCTGTTTGCTTCTACAGTTAAGATTTTATATGAAAGGCTGGTTTTAGATAAAAATTACAGTTAATCATAATTTGAAATAGGAAAACTATTTCCAATGTAAATAACTTTTTTCTTAAAATAATGCATTTTTGAAAGATATCTAGTGTTTGTTTGTTAGCTTTAAGTTGCAGATTGATAAATCTGCATTAAGGAGTGCAAAATGTCCAGGCACTACACAATGATAAAAGCTCTAAGCCTTCCTAATCCTAAATACTGCAAGCCTGAAAATATATGTCAGTGTATATTCTTTCATGCTTTACTAAATTTACAATTTGAAATAATTTATTATTCTGTTAGCTATTCCAAACTCTTGAGTACTCATTTACTATTCTGAAAATTGACAATTTCCATCAGAACGTTCTGTCTCTCAGATAATAGTTTAATTAAAACCAGCTTATTAAAATTTCCATGACAAATCATATGTTTGAATGTTTCTCTCCTGTCCTGAGCTGAACTATGGAATTAATGTCAGCAGTATTTGAAGCAGGAGGGAATGCAGCCACATATCATAATGCCACCTTATTACTTTGGAGATACACATACACACTACAACTCTTTAAAGTGACAATTATATCTGGAACAACTAACATACCAAAAGTTGATGCTTTGATAAAATTACAACTTTGTTATTAATCCAACACAGAGTATATAAATTTTAACACTGTAAACTCAGTCTATTATCTTTATGGTGTCTTCTATTTTGAAGAAATAGAAGTTAGTTTTACTTCCATTAACTAATTGTCCATCAGCTCAATCCGTAACATGTTACCGCAGACACTGTGGGAAAGTTAATAAATGTGCTGAAAAACTGCCTATTCCAAAGGCTTGAAAGTAAAATTGATGGAGCCCGAAATGACATAGTGGGGGGAAAACTAATTAGGCAGAAAGAATTATGTAAATAATCACACAACTGCTGATTTTTGTTCGTATGCCTTTATGATGTATTAGATAAAGCATACAAGAGTGGGATTAAAAATATTTATGACACCACTCATCATAAACGTTGCATTTTACTAATATCAATGTGTGGATCACCAGATCTGCAAATTAACCTTACTCATAGGTGGCACTTGATACGCTCAGCAGTACAAAATTAGCAACAAAAAGGAAATTAAGTGTACAGGAGAGCAGACAAGAAATCAGAAAACAATTAGAATACTCTGCTTCCACAGAGGGGTCTGCATTTACACCTAAAGGTAGTCTAATGAAAATTCACAACATAATTCATATTTGGCCTTCTATATTTCTGAGTGTTAATCAAGTGTAAAGTAACAGCCAAGCTGAGCTTAAGTGAGTGGCTGAGCACTGCAACAGGTTGTCCAGAGAGGCTGTGGAACTTTGGAGATACTCAAAAGCCATCTGGACATGGTTCTGCAAGCCTGCTCTAGATGACCCTACTTGAGCAGAGGGGCTGGACAAGATGACCTCCAGAGGCCCCTTCCAAGCTCAACCATTCTGAGATTCTGGGAAATCTAAATGAACAAGGCTTTGGTTACTCTACTTATACATAATTTCAACTTCAATATATAACATCTTAAAAGAATTTCTTTCCTTCTAAGCTGGATATATAATACAACTTCATTCCATTTAAAAAAAGTCCCAAATTTACCAATAAGTTTAACACACTGTACTGTACCCAAATATAGCTATTCCCACTCCAGGCATGCCAAAATTAAATCAGATTATGAGAACTGAAGAGAAACATAAAATACTAAGAACAAACCAGTTGTCAGAATCCTATCAACTATGAACTCCCAGTTTTAAAATTACCTTGCTGAATAGTTCATTATTTCAACAAATCAAACGGTCTTTATCATTTAAACTTGTTGTTCAATAAAATGGATTATTCTCATCATCAGCAGAATTTCACAAGTACAAACAATTCGGCTAAAGCAAGTATAACGACCAAATGATTGAGTTTATTTATCTGCACTGGGTTCGATTTAGCTTCCTATCCACACTTAAGCCAACTCATCATCTGACTTGACAAAGAAAGAAACCCATGCTTCAAACTCATCCGTGAAAAAATGTAATCCCTTGACATGATCACCTGAAATTAAAACCATAAGTAGACTTCTTGCTAATCTATTGCCATGCTCTGTTCATAGAGCAAAACACTTTTTTTCCCCCATAGGTACATTTATCTACAACTAATATTAAGGAAATACACTTCAACAAGAACACAAATATTTTTTGAAATGATTGCCAGCTACCACTAAGTGTGAAAATCTACTAAAAATATTTCAACCATAGGAACTGCATTAAGTCATTTCAAAACACTTGCATACCAGTTCAGAGCAGGATTCTGGATCAAGGAATTGCCAGACTAAGCAAAAAATATGTTTTATACAGCTAGAAGAAAAGAGTTTGATTCAATAGTGTCATCGTCTTTAATGAAGGATGAACCAGTGCTCTTAGATTCTAACCTCCAAGCTCATCCATAATAGAGCATTCTTGGAATTGAAGAAACACAAGCAGAACTTATTAGCTGAAGACAAAAATTCAGCTTTAATAACAGTAAGTCATTTACACTGATAGCTTTATTTTCACCTGCTATCAGTATGTAAACAGATGCTAACAATTTTAGCATTCACACTACATACATTATGTATCTCTGACTACACAGAAGACAAGACTTCTGGAGCATACACAGATAATTATGAATCACAGTTATATACCTCATCTTCTCTTCCTGTTGAAAGCCTTTCTTCTGAAAAAATTTAAAAAATAATAAAAAGTCACAGAAATCTTCATTACACTTTGTCTACCCATAGCAGAACCCAAAGAAACCAAGACCCACAGAAGTAGCCCCATTTTATCTGTTTAGACAAAATCATGTACTTCTGAAGAGCTTAAAGATTCCCTAATAAAATACCCATAAAAAGCTCAATGTGAGGTTTTCTTTCTCATTACAAAGCAAATTACCTCATCATTCGGCATTCTGACATAACAGCCCAGAAAAAACCCTCACAGAAGAACAGTTGTTTCTCAGTTATCACAGAGCAGCGAGGTCTATTCCTCTCCCTGGCCTTCATTACATTAGTACCTGAAGAAGTCATTAACGGAATTAACACAACTGCATTCACTGTGTACAGACACTATTTCAGTGTTTGTGCTCATGAAAATGAAGCACAGAAAGATCATAACCATCTGATAACAATGCCAGCTGTGACCTGCTCCTTCTCCCTAAATTGCAGAATCACGCCTAAGTTCATGTTAATTAAGATGAGGCTTCCCGACTTCTTCCTAAATGCCCATAAAACTTTCATCGTGATAAACATTAGAAAAATCTGTCAATGTTTGTTTACTCCTAGCTCTAAGCAATCATATCAATTCCTCATTTTCATGCATTCAAACTTCTCAATAATGAAAAGACTATTTCCATTGATTCTACATATACCACTTTACTATGCACAAGAGAAAGCTTCTGTCAACACAATTTCAATACTGCTTTTTTTATTTGTATTTCTGTTAATCAGGACACAAAGATCAGCGCTCATTTCTCTATAAGTCCCATAGGAACTCTCTAGGCAGAACTGATAAACAAGGGCCTATTTTATAAAATATTCAGTCCAAGGAACAAAGCTCCACAGGCTGTTTCTTAAATTGGTTTATATTGGAAAAGTCTGCTCAAAGACTTATGATGCTGATTTAGGAATTTCCTGTGGTAGCACGAAGAAGAAAACTTTCAAAGTAAATAAGAGCACTTGGCTCCTCAAACAGAACACATAAAAGGTAGTATTTATAAAGCCACAGGCTAGAAAGAAGGGAAGATCCTGCCTATATTATTATTATTTTTTTAATCAGAAAAACTCCAAAATCAGAGCTAGGTATTAACCTAAGGGTTTGGGGTTTTTTTCCCCTCTTCCTTCTGAGAAAAAGGAAGTTGGTGACCTCAGAAGGGTTTTTTTCCATAATTGTAACAGGGAAATAATCCCCGAAGTCTGCACTTCCATTTTTAACAGAAGACAGAAAGATCAAAACAATTTCTAAAAGCTCTAGAACTCCTGAAAGCAAAACAATCCTGTCATCTTGACCAAAAAAAAACCCAAAACCAGCAGCGTTACTTCCACTGATGAAGTCACCAGAATTTTGGAACTGCTTTTGCAAAAAACATGCTGAGAGGAATTGAATTTACTGACACTGTCTGACAGGTGAAAAATATCCTTTTAAGAGAATGGCAAAATGCCATCATGAATGAACGACATGGACTATTTAGCTTCATTTGCTCTGAAATGGAACTTGTAAGAGCTGTTAAAAATAAGGAAAATAAAATTATACCAGATGAAGAATGGAATAGGCAGATATACGTACAGATATAACTTCACACTCAGTGTACATGAGTTATTTCTTGACCTTCCCTCGCTGTTCTTAAGCCTTTGAGACCCATAGCACGAACTTCAATATGACACTGGCAAGATGAGGGGCAACTGATGGGAGTGCTAGAAGAATGCATACTAGGAGATGACAGCACAGAAGAAAGGCAAAAGGAGTCTTATAAAATTACAGAAGAATGCAAAGAATCCTCCCATTTATTATTCCAGCTTGGTTAATACTTTACAGGTTATTTTTCTATACTTGTACAAAATTCATAGATCTTTGCTCAAATCTTTCGCAGTCATGGATCGCATTTTTGCCTGGAGTCCCATACTAAGAAGTCTGAAAACAGTCGCTCCTTATGTACTTTATGTAACTGCTTTTCCAGCAGTTACATCCAGTTCTTAATTCTCATTTGTGATATTTTGGGTTAAAAACAATTTGAAACAATTTGAAGAATGGTATTTGTAGCTTTTTCACACTCAAATCTCTCTCATTTTTGTGGTGGCCAACAATTCATTATAATCACTATTCATGCATTAATTAGAAAGCAACACAGAAGACATGATAGTCAAGAATATATCAAACAGAAAATGTTGCAAGAGTAATGGATTTCTAGCATACCTTCCCTGGAGAACAATTAGATAAAAATCTGTTTAGATGAATAAAAACAAGAAAGAAACCAACTAAAAGGCAGCTAGTACAAACAAAATAATTCTGCAAAATTTGTTTTGCATATTATATTCTAATTAAATGTGACTGTTTCAAACAACACAAAGCGTTGACAAATAATGTTCTAACAACAACAAAAAATTAGTTGTTGATACCTATGTGAGCAAAGCCTTGCTAAAGTAGCCACTCCTAGAAATATTATATTAACTTTAGAACACACAATGAGATGTGTTAAACAATAATTACAGCTTTGTGTGCCCTAAATCTTTCAGAGAAACTGCAACTACATTCACTTTCTCTTTGATCATGCAGTTGTTCCACACTTCATCTGGATTTAATTAAGAGAGGTATGCTTGAGCTGTCAGTTGTACCCTACTTTAACAAGCTTCAATCAGTAGATCTGATGGTTAGTTCATCCAGATAAAGTTTTTTGGTAAAGTGAGGGGAAGAAAAAGAGAAGTCAACTCCTCATATTTCTAGGTTTCCTTTAATGCAGCAATGTCAGAAGTCCTCATTTTCTTGTTTTTTAGAAATTTGAGAAAGTTTAGATCATGTAATGTTTCAAGATGCTAGATGTTCAAATTCAAGGAGAAAAAGGAATGATTTTACATCACTTGATTAAAAAAAGCATAAATTTATTGAAATTGAGATTTGTTTAGTGCAAACAACTGTTGTAATGAAGTGTGCACAAATTCAAGCACAGCAGAAATGAGACTGAAAGACTGCATTCTAAAAATCTGTCTATTTGCACCCAAATAGTATTTTGAATATTAGTTGCACACTTAAAGCCACACATCATATATGATTTGAGTAAAATGGTGCATGTCCTTTCCCTCCTCTTTTCTCTGCAGATACGGTTACATATTTTTTTGTATCAATAACTTACTGGGCACTTACTCGCCAGGAACTCACCACTGTATGCACACAAATAGCCTTGCCCCAAATGACTGGGAGTAAAACAAGGAAAAATCAGGAAAGTGAAGTAGTCCCTCAAATTTCTATCTTGGCCAACACACACTTAAGGATACTTCTTAAACAAATGTTCTGGTCAGACAGAAAAGCACAGAGCAATCAGGAGCTGAAATGAAAGTTCCTATACTCAGACACACCGCTTTTAAAAGGAAAAAAGCGTACACTTTCTCAATAACATCCTCCCCCTCCAAAACGCTTTTAAAAAAAAAAAAAAAATTGTTTTGGGGACTGGAGAAGGGCTGAGGGCAAAAAGCAGTTCCATCAAAACCAACATTTTTGATAAAGCAATGTCTCATGACACTTTGATTTTGATATCTAATGCTGCAGCTCCAGGGATTTATAGAGTGCACTCTCCCTTTAATTTCAGATTTTAAAATAAGCATACAGCAATTAGAAAATGGATCTCTAATGAATTATCATTCTAGTACTGCACAATTCTTTACAAAAATATCTTTCAGTGATCTGGACAACTTGGTTTAATATAAATTTAAGGATGAAAGCACAGTTTCCCTCAGGCCATTATTCACAATCAAGAAGCCTTTAGATTTCCATGTATTTAAGTAGAGTTTTGTTCATATAATTTTATTCTTTAGAATCTCCTCAACAAGCAGGCTTTTCCTCCTATATAATTTTTCATGTGTCCATGTAGATTACTGTCAAAAAATTTTCTCTCACTAGCTAGCCAACATATACTCTAAAAATGCATTTCAGCAACCTTGTTATACTTTTCTCCTTTCTCGCAGAAAATCCTCTCTCCATCTTATTCAGCACTGGTTTGAAGCACAATTCTAGATGCAGTCTTCAAGGTGCAGAATAGAACGGAGCTCCCTCATGTGGTACATCTACATAATCTCAGGGATTAAACAAAAAATCCAACACAAATTTATAGTCAAATATCTGGACTTAAACAGATAACTTACAAAAGTTTGTGCTATATAATTTACAGAATATAATCTATTTGAAGTTCTTAATTGCCACACAGCTACTTGTTGCATTTCATTATGCCTCTCCATTTGTAACATTATCCAGTTTCTTCCACTACTTATACTATAACGGAACCTACAAATTGTTTGTACACTCCTGTTCACAGGATTTACATTATCACCCAATATGAAAGGAATCTATATAATTTTATGTCCCCTCACATCAGATCTTTCCTTCTTAAAAGGAAACGAAGATCCAAAGGTCGAAATATACTGTCAGAAAGAAAACTGATAATCTGCTTTGTATAACCCTATTTTCATTTATGATGTTCCATTGTTCTTGTATTTTCAAATATTAACTTATGAAAACTGTACCTTAGTCCAGACCAGTTAAAATTCAAAGGATCATTTTCCAAAGGGATTTGTCATTTCTTTTACTGATATTAAATAGTTGTAAGAGAAATGAACATTATATGCATTAAAACACGACACATTATTAAGTGATTTTCAAGTTCAATCTTAGCAATGATTATACCTATATAATCCCTTAGTTATCACCTGGAACACAGTGGGTATTTTTACTTTGATTTAAAATGAATCAAATAGGAAAAAAAATAAAAGAAAGAATGTATGATAATAAAAGAAGTGGAAAGCTCTTTAAAAAGCACTGTGTGTTGAATCTGGTCGAAACACATTTTGCAGATGATTCAATTATTTCTGCATACATCTGAAGGGGAAAACAAGAAGGAAAAAACAACACTACGGTAACAAAAAATGAGTGTCAACTGACTCTGAAAATCCAGATGAACTGGGTAAATTCACCATCTGGGAAGAAAAGTTCTTCAAAAAAGCTTCTAATAGACATAAGCGAGGACTTATAAACACTAAGTTTTAATTTAATTCAGTTTCAACACTTTTATGAAAAATCATGATTTTTCATGAAGAAGAGTTACTAACACTTTTCTTTCATAATTTTCAGCTCTATATGCTTCTCCTTTTGTTCTCCTCCCCAGTCACATATCTTTCTGTGACACCCCCCCCCAACTCAACAGTCCTACTTTCAACTCCTTGTAAAATGATTTGCAAACTTACCTAACTTCTTCCATACACAGTATCTACATAGACATAGCAGAAAACCTGAAGTCAACACTTAAAATGCTATCTCTGCACAACAAAATAAAGAACATATCCTTAGAAAAATTCAAATTAATTAATTTTCCTCTATGAGGAACATATGATCTGTACTGCTTTTCCAACTGTGCTTGCTTCTTGGGTTTTTACCTCATAAACTAGAGAAGGTAGTATGCAATTTCTCTTACCAACAAATTATATCCTCATGAATGCCCGTGCCCACTACTGGTTTGCTCAAACACAGTATCATGCACTTTCCCAGAGATCTTTCCCACTGTTAGATCCTGATTCCTGATTAATCTCCCAGGGCCCTTTGGCATTTCTCTCCCTTGTGTTTGTACTATTTACTGATTCGTTATCTGAGAATTAAACCAATATGCTGTTTGCCTTTTCTTACAGACTCTCCCTGAATCTACTATATAAAAATGGACTTCATACCAGTCCCTGAAGAACCTGACTGCCACCTTACTCTACCGAATCTATTGCTACTTATCATCATCATCATCCTTTGTTTATGCCCTTAAGGCAGTCTGTAGTCTGTAAAGTTGATCTTGTCTCAAAGCAAATCAACAATTTTCACATAACTGGTCAAGCACTGAAACAATGATTTACTAATATCTCTCTGTTGGGCTATAACATATTTTATTCACAAAAGAATGGAACGTCTCATGTTCAATTACGCAGGCCTGTGTACAGTTTCTTTTGCAACAATGAGCATAAAAGATATTAGAATATAGGAATATAAAAAAGGGAATAAAGCCAGATGCCAAGCAAAAGCACAAAGTAGCATAAAAAAATCATATTAGGACAAAAATAAACATCTGGAATTTTGCCAGATTAGACTTGACCAATTTAAAGTTTTCCAAATTCTATTTCACTGAGCAACACACAACCTCTATGAAATTAAACAACTAACACAAAATATCTCAAAAGTAACTCTATTATTTGATAGTAGGTAATAAAAAACAGATTAACAATCCTTCTGATGTACAGTGCACCACAGAGGAAAATAGAGAATTTCAGCACACCTTAAGGAAAATTTCATACTTTGTGTGATTAAAAAAACCCACCCCCCACACAAAACCACCCACATCTATTCCAGAAAGCTTCAGTACACCTCACTGAAGCTGAGAGAAAGAGGTGCTAAACCAAAGGAGATGGCTTAGATTTGCAGATGATAGTGTTTGCTCTGGTGCAAGATAAACCTGCTCGTCCACATACCCTACAAGAAACCCTTATAGTTCCACACTGACTGTTTAAATTTACAGATCTAATGTAGATGGACTGGCAGTTTCTTCCACCACTATTTCTCACGTACCTCTTACTATCACATTTACTCAAAAGAAATAAAGCAGAAGCCATAAAAATGAAGGCTAAAACTATGCTCAAACCTCCTTCACTCCTCAACCCTCTTCTGTCAAAGAAACAGTTTAAGGAAAATACACTTCATGTTATACTATCTCTCAGCAGGAAGACTGGACTTGACCAAGCAGGAAGATATCAAAGGTTTTTTTCTACAAGGTTAAACTCATCTTTAATTGGAAAGTCTCTAATTCTACAAGGTTGGATGCTCCAAACATTAGTAAAGGAATGAAAATAAAGTTTCATTTTAAATGGCTAGTATAAAAACCTGTATAGCAATCCTGAATTAAGTATCATAAAAGTATTGATTTTTTCCCCCCCACTAATTTAGGGAGAAGTTTATCTGGGAAAACAAGTAGTAACACTGCCATTTACTGTATGAAGTCACAAACCGAACCCAACTAATTTTCAGTCATGACTAGAAAAAAGGAGATTCATTCTATTAGAACAGTAAAAAAACTTCACTTGTTTCAGCAATATATTTTATAAGTTAAAAGATTCACAGCTCTCATGTGCTGGTATTACAGCAAACACAATGGGACAATGTGTTGCAGTTCTAGAATATTTACAGGCAGCAGAAACAGTCTATTTAACCTTATATTAATTCAATGATGCCTACTGACCTTCATGACAAACACCTAGTCATATAAAACGCGGTATCAGTCATGCAAATATTTCAAAGCGATTTTAGTGGGGGATTATTTTTTTTAAGGTGAAAAATTAGGTAAGTGAAAGGATTAGTAAATGGCACAAGGCCATACTGACATTTCTGAGTGGAAATGAAATTGAATAGTAACAGTTATATCATGACTGTCACTGACCAACATGATCTCTTAAAAAAACAAAAACAAACAAACAAAAAAAAAAACCAAAACCCAAAACCCCACAAAAAACTACGGCTCTGGGATTGTCTCTGTGAGTGCTGCTGTGCTGCTCAGGACTGAGATCTTCTGAACATCTTTCTGTTATTGTGCCTGCTAATTGCAATAGGTCCTGGCCGCATGTCTAACCTGCTGATTATCCAATGTTTAAACTGGTACCTATAAAAAGTCCAGTCTGCACAAGCAGATCATTTTGTATGCTGGGGAGACACACTCTCTGAAGACTAAGTAAACAACTTAAGCACATTTGAGCTTAGCAACAAATAGCAGTCTTTTTCTTCCCCCCATGTTAATAATGTCAATTGAATATACATAACTAAACATAGCACAAATTGCCTGTAACCTGATTTTGAACTTGGCAGGGTCAGTTCTGCAATAGGATTCAAAATGCTGAGATGCTATGAGCTTGAACAATTAGCAATGCAAAAACGGAAAGAGAAAACACTGTTTATTCATTGATGTCCTGAAATTTTTAAAAAAGCTGCCAGTTTGGAAAAGAAAAGCAGATTATATGTATGTACTAATTCTCCCTATCTTCTATCACAGTGCTTTCAGAAGTGGGATTTTCTGCCTATGCTGATGAAATACGTCAGACCTTCAAATGTACTTCTAAGAATTACAAGCACGATCAGTTTAATCAAGTGTGTCTTGGTTGCTTTAGCATACCCATTTCAATATGATGCGAGTGTTCAGAGATAAAAGGTTTTTAAATGTAACCTCTCAAAATGATATACTGTCGATTCCCTTTTCAAAAGTGCATATTATGATTCTTTTCTTGCATTTGGGGCAACACACAAAAAAAAAACCCACAAAAATTTGGGGCATACACACTTGGTGCTGTCAGTCAAGCAGCCAAACAACTCACTGGAATTTCAAATCTGATACTCAAGTCACAAATTTAGCTTTCTTAGAAGCACATGAACTTAGAACAGAGCATCCTGGATGCAGAATTGAATATACACCAATCACGTGATTATTTTGGGGTTTTTGCTCATCATGTCAATCAACTATGCAAATGTGAGTAAAAAGCCTGTAGAATATGTAGCAGAAAGCAGAACTTAAGAGCATTTTAATATCTCATTAACAATGAATTAAAATGATCCAAGTCTGTCATGGGGGGGGAATGTATTCCTAGTTCATAAATGTGCAAATGTGCATTCTACCGTAACAAGTTCTTTGCAACATAAACAATTTATATTTTTGGGAATGCACTAGAATAACAGAAATCCAGAGAACTTGAAAAACAAACAGGATAAAATGTTGCTTACAGTTAAAAGCAGGCCTACACATTAATCTATATAATTGCACATCCAAAGAGACACAAGCAAAAAAAAATAAATCCCAACTTAAGTATAAAATGAATTGAAAAGCTTGTACAGTGTAATAGGACTTATATTTAGTGGTTAAAGCATTTTCCATTTAAAAAGTACTGAACTTATACTAAGAATGGCTTACAAAACCAAAACAAATTAATAACTCTCAGGGTGTAGGCAGAAAGAACAAGTTTGCTTCTTGTGGTCATGTTGAACTTTTCCTGCCACTAATAAGACTATTTCTAAACTTTGCCGTTCTGACACTGTGTCTCTTATCTCCAAATCCGGATTCTGAGTCTCCATCCTTCCATCCACCAGCTATTTTCCATTCTCCTCTTACCATATAGCCTTCCAATCTTTCTTTCTCTAGCTGATTACATTCTCACTTCAGTTTCTGTTATTTTACACATCTGACTAGAACAGAGCAATGAAATCAAAGGGATTAGACAGGAAGCCCAACAGAATCATAGTTTCAAAATTAATTCCATTCACACTCCTACTTCAGCAGTTGTCCTCTGCCTGTATGGGCTTGTAAGAATCAGAAGTCAAATAGGAAATTAGCATAGAAAGAGCCAACACACAGGATGATTTTACATTTCATCTAACAGAGTATTTTTGGCTGTACTCTTTGTGGACAGAAAGTGACAGGGACCCAGAGAACTTTCAACTAAAGAAAATTATTTATTGATCACTGCATTTCTAATATACTGCACGTACTTGCTTATTGAGAAGGTAACTAACATCTTTCTTTAGCGGGAAGGTAAAACCTTAGAATGTCTTTTCTAAAGCTCTCTTTGCTTGGGCTTGAAACTTGTAAGCCACAAGTAAAAATATACTGAAACAACACAAGATATAGTTTAAACTCCATAAACCAAAGATTTTACAGCAAATAAAAGGTTACTTCTCTGTGCTGTACCTTCAGTATGCAGTGCAAAGTTGTCATCGTCATCTTCCACTTACTATTTTAATTTAGAAAAAAATAGAGGGTTTCTTGTATGATGCTAATAGAAAGTCCAATTAATCACAAGCTTATTTTAGAAGAAATAATTTAGCTCATACTTAAATGCAAACAATACCAAACAGAAGTCTCAATAAATGCTATTGTACCAGCAGTACCACTAGATGCTCATTAAAATGTGTTGATATTAAGATCCTAAAGTTTCAACAAGTTCATAAATGTTTCATAGGTGATAACAAAATAGACCATACAACAGCCTCAGCTGATCCTCTTAAGAATCAAGTAAAACAAAGTTTAGAAGAGTTGAGTGTAAGTTTGAAGTAGTCCATGTTTCCCCACCGGGGGTGGGAGGAGAGAGAAGATTTAAAGTTCCATTGTTTTGAGCCTTTCCTCATTTACAAACAAGATCAATAATATGAATTTAGTGTTATTTGTTCTGTTTTCTTTGTATTAGTAAGAAAGACTAACAACTGATAGTTTAAAAAAATTTAAAAATTGCTTGACTAAGCATTTAATCAAGTATTAATTTCTTATGAGGTAAGACTTGGAGAGAACAGCTGACATTTTTAACTCTACAAGAATAAATCACTCCTGTTTCATTTCCTTCCACTTTATGCACTCATAAGTCTTTTTAAACAAGACTTTATTCCCTAATGCTAGCACATCTTAAGACACATGTTTTCTGCTGACTGTTCCTTGGAATTTGTTTTTAACTATAAGCAGAAGGCTTCACTTTAAACAAATGCTTAACACTAAAAGTAACAAAACACCCTGATTACATCCCTATAATGTAAAAAAGCCAAGGTACATCTGGAAACCAGGTCTTTCTGTTCCTTTGGTATTCATCACAACTTAATACTTCGGTAAGTGCTTTTTCACTACCTTTTTTGGACAACAGGTTTTCTCACTGCTGAGGTTGATAGCGAGAAGAGAGGAAAGTAGAAAGGGGATAAGAACCAGGTTCTTTGAAAAGTCAAAAAAAATAATCTTATTGATGTGCAGCCTTCAGGCACATAGACCTTCTCTCCCTAGACACTATTCAGGGAAAGTATTTTATGTGGATAAATAATCATTATTTTCTCAAAATACCTCTTCTAGTCAAGAACTGCACTTTCCAATGAAAGTGTTTTCAAATGTCATTTTTGTAGATAGCAAAACCAAAAACTTTATAGAAATATTGTAAGAAAAGGTACATGTATAAAATAGTCTTCAGAATTCTATATGACCTAGAATTTGAAAAATCATTGAATGGTTCTCTTTTCCAGTTCCTAAAGTACTGAAAAATGCCTCTACATTTAAAAACACATTCAAATACACTCAGGCAGAAGACAGTTACTTCAAATGTAGGGGATATACAAAAGTTCCTTTGGGCTCATTTTTGAGAAACCCCTAGTTATGAGCAAATTCAGATGTTAATGTACAGTCTCATGCAGAAATGAAGACACCAGTGCATTTCAAGTTGTCTGAAAAACAAAAACAGGCTTTCCTAAAAATGACATCTCAAAACACTTTAAGTGAATTATTTTTCCATAACAAGCTAGGAGGAAATCCCAAGTGTTAACAGATGACAAGAGTGTTAATGCCATTAACGTTCTTTCAGCACTCCACGTCAGTGCGTAACTGATGTCCTGCTGCTCAGTCACTCAGAGGAAAAAAGGTTCACAGCCATTTCCAGATGCTGAGATTCTGATTCAGAGTTCATTTGTTTTCTTCCCCAGTGGCGTGCTATAAGAGATTCTGCAGTACAGTGGTTCGTACAAGAGAATTATCAGTTGATATTTAGTGCATGTTAAATATTATCTAACATTCTCAGTGCATGCAAGTCCCACACACACTTAAAGTAGACTTCTCCCCAGATCATTTCAATACCACTGAAGTACATTAAGTAAGGAACTAATAAAACTCATATTTAGTTGTGAGTCAATAGTCATTATTAGAGAGAACTATGAGCATAAATACATATCAAGTGAGAACATGTGCCTTTTATTTCATAAAAAGGATTCTCTTTTAATGGAATGGTGTTCCTTTCTGAAAATTAAAATTAGTTCACAAGTTGCTGTTGTTCTATTTAATGATAAGATGGATACACACTGCTTTGAATTTTTTTTTTTAATCTGCAGTAATTTTTGTTCCTTCATTCATGGTTCCCTTAACTTTGCAATTCTTTAAAAATAAGCTTTTAATTCTTCACGTGTATGCAACCAATTAAAAAACCAAGTGGCACCATTTATTGCTCCGGTAGCCAAAAGACTTTAACAAGATTAGGCATGTTAGTATCACTAGGGTAAATGATACAGCTAAAAAACAGAAAAGCTATACAAAATCTTCATTTAAGGACATACTAGTACATCTAGAGGACTAAACCTTTGCCACTGGGGGTGCATGCACATGTTGGGAGGGGGGAAAAGGTGGTACGTATTACTTACATATCTGTAGTTCTAAGTCAAGATTAATTAATAAGTCAAGTCTGTACAACTTTCCATTAATCCCTCTAAAACAGCTTTTCACTCTTATCTTTAATCTTTCTTAATAACATTTAAAGTTAAACCCCATTAATCTGAATATCATTCTCAATCCCCAGCTAGACACTCATGTTTTAACAGCACTAAAAAGAAAACAGCATATACACCTACAGCATGTAAGTATAAAATTCAGAGTTTTCCATTTAAAAAAAAATCTTCAATTAGACACACAAACACTGAAATAAAACAAAAAGTGAAAGCCAGATTTGTCGTAGTCGTAATTACTTTTCTAAACTGTTGAATCAGACTCGGCAGTGCTGCATGAAGCTGGGCTAATTATAAAAGAAACCTCTCACGTTTAAAGTTAAATTATTTACAATTTGCTCTTCAAGTAAAGTACAACTCTAGCTATGGATCAGATCATGAAAAAGTTGTCTCAAGAACCACACAGAAGTTACTTAATATAGCATGAAATACACAATAAAGAATTATTTTTTTCCTTAATCATACTATATTCTACTTGCTGTTACAGCACACCTGTAATCTTCAGTTTGAAGTCAACTATTTCCGATGGCCAACCACATAAATCAGCTCCATGATCCCAAAAGCTTCAGTCCTGTGAGCATTCCTTAAAATTCAGACAATTAAATACTTATAGAAAATCCCAATATAAGGCAGATACTCTAAAATCCTACCATGATAGCAAGATAGCAACTACAAAAATCACTTCAGAACCCCATAGAAGTATTTCCATACAGCTATCTCAAAGTCCACAGTGTTCACTACAAACAACAGACACACACACTTACAAGATGTAGAACTGTGTCCCAGCAAGTAGTGATCATGGAAGCAAGTTCAAACTGTGTTTACTAATTGAACGCAAAGTTCAATGTACTACTCGTCCTGTCTTTGTATTTAATTCCTAAAGTAGTTCTAAGTTATTTTTAAACATTCAAGAGTTGCATCAAGTAGTATGCACCAAGATGAATAACTGTATGCACTAAATAAACTGATTAAGTGAAATCACCAATTAGCCTGCTTCGAAATAGGTCAAGAAAAAAATCCTAGCTGAAAATGTAAGTAGAATTTTTATTCATCTTTTTATCAGTCACAGTACCAAATACTTATTTGCTAAAAAAGTTCAAAAACTAAAATTAAGTAATTTCTTTCATAGCGTTTATGTCTATATAATGAACGTTAAGTCATTTTATTATTAATATTATGAATGGTATTTTTATTGTAATCGATCTCCTACCTTAATACGATACCAAGCAATATTCTTTTCATACTCTCTGAAGAAAGTCTCATCCACACTTACTGGTAAACAGCTTGCTTTGTTAGCAGGGATAGTAAAGAGAAACTATGCCTGTAATTATGGTGTAATTCCTGCATCCTAGAACTCTCTACTGATAATGATTTATGTTCAGACACGTCTCGAATTTCCTGAAACACTCAAGCAGTTACAAAGATGTTCAGCCTGAAATTCTTTAACTTTCTAATCTCAATATGTGCTATCAGCAACAAGTCTTCAACAAGCTGACAGAAACAAAAGAAATACATACTGAAGACTAAGATGTCATCTTCCCCCAACTTAACATTTATTCTTCAATCTAAAAAAAACCCCACAAACAGGAGTGTAGAAAATAGTAAAATATTCAAGGATAAGCAGAAACAAATTCGATCACTTGACATAACTGGTGATGACTTTCTAAAAAAGAAAACCACCATTTATCAGGTCATCTATTAATTACGAAAACATAAATCCTTAGGCAGAATCAGTTCATTTCATCTGTTTTGTCAAGCCACCAAATTCACTAGCATGATAAAAGCTGTCAGGCATCTACAAGTTCAGGGTGACTATTTTAATTACCAGGAACCGGTAATCTATCTGCAACATCAATGTACGTGCACTGAAGCAAGGCTGCCCAGGAAACTTTGAACAATTATTTTTCAAAAATTTCACAGAATCCTCATATTTTTGCTAATAAAAAAAAAATTAGTACTTTTTTTTTTTCTTCTTTTTTTTTTAAACTCTTTTGCATTGTCAGGTGATTCTTCTTGAAGAAATTCATGTGATAAACCGCAGAGCAGAAAAAGGTAAATATTCCTATCTGGCTCTTTTTTCCCCCCTCACCAAATCATTTCAGTGATGCAAATCATTTTTGTAAGTACAGTAAATACACAGGTAGCATAACAACGAACAGCAAAGCATTTACTCAACAACTGAAGAATAATGTATATAACCTGTAAAACAGACCTGTCAAGCTTAACAAGAAAACACGGTTGCAAAAGGTGCATTTCAGTATGTTGTTTTCATTTATGAACAAAAGTGGGGCTTACTTGACAGTATTCAGCCTACACACATGATGGCAAGGCAAAGGACAATGACAAGGCAATATTATAAGATTTTCTTATGTGAATGTGTCTCAGGAAAATAATAAGGTTGGTTTGTTGTGGTTTTTTAATAGCAGAACAGATAAACATGATTACTAGCAAGTCTCTTAACCTTGCAAATAAGACAAGGTGAAGAGAATATGTAAGTAACAAGAAACAATTTTCCACTTAGTCATGAGTTGACTCCCTTAAGCTACTTTTCTGCAGTCTTGTCAGAAATTTAAAATAAATCCACATAGAGAAGATATTAAATATCTTCTTGTGAATTTCTGTCACTGAATCCATTCAGATAGTTAATCCTGCTAAAACTTACTTTCCAAATATACAGTAGTTAGAACCTCTTCATTACATCCACCTACTAAATGTGATGAGCAGCTACGAATGGCTCTAGACATCAATCCCCTCTTTTTTCCCCCCCCTTTGAAAAACCCACAAAACCATGACTTCTGCCTGGTTGCAGTAAGAATAGATGTCACATGAACTATCTGAGCTTCCATAAATGCACAAAATGCCTTGGATTTGGGCATGTACCATACTCCGAATACTTCCACATATACAGAAACGTGCTTTGTGCAAAATAAAACCCAGTGAATTTATTTTAAGAAAAAAAAATAGGACTTTTGATCAGTCTTTCTCACAGTTCTGTGGGCTTCTTGCATCTACAGTATATTTTACTTGTTATTTTATAATTTGGACCAAAAGTAAAGCTAAAATGAAAATTTTTGAGAGAAAATAGGCTAGACAGACATCATTTGGTATTATCCCACAGATTTTACTTACTAGTGCTTAAAGAACCTACAGTCCCTATTCCCCATAGAAAAAGGACAAATCACTCAAGTACAAAATATGTAAATACTTTTTCTTAAAATATGTTCAAAATAAATAAAAACTATTAACAAAATTATTACTTCCCCCTTCAGCAAACAACATACCTGAAGCTAAAATAATTAATTTTCTAGTGCTGATAGTTTTCTAGATTGCAACGATTCAACAATTATCATTAAAAACCATTCTTTAAGGCAAAAAACCACCCATACTACTACCTTTATGACTAACCACTAAAACTACTTACTTCAAGAAAGCTATCTGGTTTCTTCCCTTGGAAGTCTGATTATAAACGCTTTGAGCTATACTCAGGAATATGTTTTCTTAGGTTCAGCATGTTCCGTTATGCTTTTCTCTGCACTAGAATAAAAGCATCGAAGAGAAGACTTAAAACTTTTTTTCAAGTGTTGTAAATACTTAACCAGACGATCAGAATGTTCAGAGTTCACCAATGAAGACATGCAAAAAAAGGATATGCTCATCTTTTCTACAAACTTATCATGTTCATCTTGTGTTTTAGGGAACTTCTCAATGTCACTTTCTAGGCGCTGGATCTGATTGTTCATCGAATCAAGGTTGCTCTTCAGAGTCTGGGCTGAAACTAAGAAAATAAAAATGACAATGAGTAAAAAGCTTCAAGATTCCAGAAAGGGTATCAGAAGGTGAAAAACCAATGTCACTATATATAGTCTTGAGGACTATTAAGTAGACTCACATTTTTCTGAATTACTGTTCATAAAAATCGTACTCTTCATAAAAATTAAGTGAAAATATCTAATGTAATATACCAAATAATCATATTTAATGTTGAAATGTCACCACTTAATTCTAGTTCAGATTATTCAATTGCTATTTAAATTTATTGGTAAAAATTCTAATATTTCATTCTTTTAAATCTAATAAAAAAAATTAAAAAGTAACTAAGGTTCAAAGATATTTTACCTTATTAATGCATGTACTTGGTTAAATGAATGATCTTATTAATGCATGTACTCAGTTACAGAAATAATTTAAGGAATAGACATGGAAAAAGAATCAAATATTTTTCTTTTATTGAAATTAAACTGATTTCTAGAAACCAACATCTGTGAAACCCTCTGTTAACATCAAAGGTAGATTTGAATAATAAAAGTTACTGTTAATTAAAAAGGACTCACAGTATAGCACCAAAAAAAAGAGAGGGTACTCTAAAGAAACACTACTTGCTCTGTCATATAACAATGTAAACCACTATTTCTGTAATTTGCATTAAACAACCACTAACTGATACAGCATGAGAGAAACCTCCATTGGAAACTACATCATCACAATTCCGAAGGTGAAGCCACAAAGAAATTCCAGAACTAGATGAGCAGTGACAGAAACTCTGCAGAGAAGCTCCTGGTCAAGTTGTAATACTAAAGCAAACTGAACCCATAATATTGAGTTTTATGGCATAATCTATGAAGTCCATTTATCATTCTCAATTTCATCATAAATACCAGTTTGATAAGCATTTCCTCTCGATTGAAAGATTCATTTTAGAACCAAATTCTATCTTCTGTTGTCTCCTCTTGTATAGTTTACAAATACGTGCTTGCAAGCACAAGCAGCCAGTCCCAACACCCCCCTTCCCCAAAGAGCATTGTAACATCTGCACCGTTTCACATCCTTCCTCTAAACTGAGTACCGAGTATTTCAAGTATACTCTGTTTCAGAGGTGATTTATACTCTACCATCTACTTAATCTTTAGTGACAGTGCATATAACCTTCGTCAGTTCTTAAAAAGTGCCACAAACAACTTTTGATACGTGGAATCAGAGGTGAGAATATCCAGCACATTATCTGCTCTTGAGTAATTGGCCAAGTCAATGCTCCTTATTGACTGCAGGCAGCTGCTCTACAAAGCTAACACTGGAGATCTGCATCCCAGCTAACCCAAGGATTATTTGCGTAGTGAAGATAAGCACGTGATTTTTTTTTTTTTTAAAGGGGTTTCTGCTTTTTATTATTTTTTTGATGACAAACCATTTGTCCAAAAGTTGCATAGTTTTTTTTTCAAAAGAACAGCTTTTCTTATTTCCTTGTAATTTAAAAAATTGTGCTGTGATGATGTGAGATTAAACAGTAGCAGGAATTTGATTCAAGATGTCTTGAAAAACAGAATATAGGAAATAAAAATCCTGTAAGGAAGCTGTTCCCAGAATAAAATCAATTCTATATTCTTTGTAAGGACTGACTCACATCAGCCATAACACCACTGATTTAACTTTGCACAAGCACGATCAAATATATAAGGAACCAATACAGCTGTCTTTATCACAGGCATAATTTTGATTTTATGTTCAATTTTATCTATTTTATACTGGGTACCAAAGGAACTAATAACCACTTAATCTTAAAATTATAGTTGATCAGCTTTTTCAGCTTAACTCAACTAGGGGAAAAAATAAATACATCTATACTGACCACAGCATCCTTGTAGCTATTAACATTCAAGAGTTAATCTTGAAGTCAACCAGTAAAAAGCAGTCTGAATAATAAACATTATCAAAGCTTTTTTGATATTATTGTCAGAAAAGGAGCGTACATTTTTGCTTGAAATGAAGACTTATATTTTATAAGCTGTTATATGGTTGGATAGGGAGACAAACAACACTGAAGTAAAATGCTAGAACTGAAAAATAAATTAGGAGAATACAAATGATAATTTTGTTGATAAAACAAACATATGTAAATGGGCAAACACAACAGATAAAGTTTAACTGTTTTCAGCAATTTGAAAATATTTAACTGCATGACCACTTAGCAAGAGTAGTAATTTATTTTTGTCTGACGTTTAGAAGCGCAAAGATATTCAGCAAGCAATGACAAATAAGAAGTACGAAGGAACTCTACCCAAGCAAGAAGGCTTCATTCAAAAGGTTCCCATAACTAGCTTCTATAATCATGCTGAATTATCAAAAAACATTGTAGAATATTCATTTTCATTCACTTTTTTTTTTTGTCTAGCCCAGGTCAACGTACAAGTTTCTGTTCAAATAATTTATGAAGATGTTGTTCTGCTAGATAAATCTAAAAAAAGACTACGTAACAGGAAACATATATATATATATATGACTAGAATAAAATATCTGCATTTCCTCCCATAAAACTGTTTTATTAGAGATTTACCAGTTCAGTAATGTGGAGAGCAGGCAACATGAATACTTTTTACTCTTTCAGGGAAAAGCATGTGAATTTCTTAAAATTATTGCAGGTATTCATTTATGAAAGCATAAACTCTACTTGCAGCAAAATCCATTTCTTTGAAACCATTCCCTAAATGCACATACTAAAAAGACTATCAGTATACTCCTCAAAGCTGGTGATCACAAGACAACGGCTTGTTCACCTTCAATTTGTCCATCATTCCCCATGAAAATTGGGCATCCTGGTAGAACTAGTCTAAAAATCGACAGGAAAAGTAGCATTTGGTTTTCAGTGGCACACAAGCACTGTTCAAGAACCATTACTGGGAAAGCCTCTCTGCAGCAGTAGTTCCAATACCATTCCATTTAACACTGCAGCAGGAGAGAGCAATCGACTAAATACACAAATATCTGATTTCGAGATAGGAACACTGAGGGAAATACTAAAAAAAGAGGAAACAGAAGAAAAAAAAAAAAACAAACGAAAACAACCACCAGCAACAGCAGCCAGAAAAAAATCCTCCATAATCCCACATATTCTAGAATGAGCAGTCCCCAAAAAAATGATGCAGCCTACAAGAAGCCCAGACATATCTCTGTATTAACAGCAAAGTTAAAATGTTTGCCACATTTCAAAAGTAAAATCAACAGCAATAAACAACCTCTCCACCCTCAGAGCCTTAGAGGAGAATTAAGACACCCCCCCACCCATAAGGGAAAGGTCAGCATTTAAGAAATGGGAAAGTCTGAGAAGTCAAAATAACGTCAAATTTGCTGACACTGGGGATAGTGGAGGCAGATGGCATAAACAAATTCAGAACAGCATTATTTAGAGTCATATATAACAGGTCCATAAACAGATACCAAAAGAACAGGCAGGGCTGTAATGCTTAATATGTCTGAAAACACATGCGGATGGATGGGGCAGAAAACAGACTGGAGGAACTGCAACGTTCTCCTGAAACAGCAGATCTTGCTGCCAGCACCAGACAGAGCATCAGTGCGGGCCACGGGGCACTTTGTACCTTCTTACGCCTTAAGCCAAAACCCACATAAACCCCAAAACCTACACATGGACCATCTTCAAGGCCAAAGGGGGGTGGGGGGAAGTAGCAAGATTTGTTAGTCTGTACCAAACTGTATCAGACTGGCCCCTTATTTAGCAAGAGGAAGAGGCTGGCTTGGAGAGCTGCTGCAGCTCTAAGATGGGAAGAAATGCAGCATCTTTAACACGTGTTCACCTGTGTTAACACAAAGTACTATAATAAAAGGATTTACGAGACAGAAAAAGTCCAATACCAAAATTAAACATCTATGTTTCAACTAACTAAAGCATTATCACACAGGTTTACTGTTTACACATAGGACTAATATAAACAAGGAGAATATGAAGTTACGTGTATTAATATATTGTCTGATTATTTTTCATGTCAGTGGAAGACTAATATAAGCATCTAGATTTATCAGTATTCTCTCTACACAAATACTGAATGAAGCTCAGTTAATCATGCATCATTAAATCTACGACTGATTAAAAGATTTTGTATGTTATTATTTAAATAGAAATCCACAGTCATTGAAGAGAAGGCACAATGTCATTTTGACATGAAAGGTGGTAATTTTTTTCTTCACTTTACTATTTTCCCTAGATTAATTCCTCCTCTGCAAAAAAAGCCAATATCCCATCCACTTATTTTGGAGAGAGCAGTCTGCACGCTAAGGAAGGCTTAGTGAATGTCTGGTTAGACCACTTTAGTCCTAGAAAACCACTACAAGCAGTTAATCTCATGTTAATGTCAAATGCTAGCTAGTCCCCACGGTCAAGTTAAGCATTTTATATTTACAGTAATGCAGTAATAGTACCGAAGGACAGACTAATCCTTTCCAAAATAAGATTGTGTCAGACAGAGTCCTCCCCTATAACCAGGGGTGGAATGAGACATTTTGATTAGGTGCAGTGTCTCTTGCATAATAAATTCAAATGGTCTCTGATCACGATGCGAAACAGGGTTGGCCATGTCCATGTTTAGTAGAAACTCCAAAGTGAGAGCCAATGATATAAATGACATCAGTAAGCAAAGGCAAATCTATATGAGGCAAACAAACTAATGGATTTGTAAGTCTAGACAGTATTTGTACCATAACTACATTCTGAGCATACTAATGATTATTTATTTCTTATTGCCTGAGGGCAGTTGGAAGTAGTCTTTCACAAAAGTCTGAAAAACAGTTTGAGGGGAAATGGATGAGCAAGTACATAATCTGCAGGAATTACTATCATTGATTACTCAACTCATACCACTAAGTCAGTTTATATTTAAGAGAATAAATGTTCTGTTCGAGTTAGGTTAACAGTGCCGCCTGCAGCCTGCTTGAGGATTCTGCGTACCACAGCGTGTATGCGCGCATCTCAGAATATGCCTGTATATTATATATGCATATGTATATACGTACACATGCTGTGATAAATCTCTCTCATAGGTATACATACACGTACATTTATATATGTATTTTTTGTGTGATATAGATGTACCTTAATATGAATATCTCAGGCATGTATGTATATGTACATACATTTACGTGTGTATACAAACACACACACATATATATCTGTGCTATATACCATAGTATGACTGTACCACACAAAACAGCCAATACTTGAAGCTTCACGGCTGAACAGCGTCCAGACTTGAAAGCAGTACAGCTCCCTTTAACATGTTATTTGTCAAATAATTAACACATCACTATTCATAGCAAAAAAGTTTCCTAACATAGCTATAGTGCCTACAGGACACAAACTATGATCAATCATGTTGTCACACTTTGATATACAGATAAACCATTGCGCTAAAAAGGTAAATCCAGCATTAGAAGGATGACTCTGAAAAGCATGGTACAGATACGGCTCCGGTCATAATTCCTCCTCAATACTGGCAGGGAAAAATATTGTAGATACCACACGTGTTATTTCTTTTATCAGAAACTAGGTCTTCACTACATGCTAGTGTAATAGACCTAGGACAAACTTCAGCAGTAAAAAATAACCCTATATTGAAATATTTTTCCCAAGGAGGACACTGAACTTAATCATTAGCAGTTCTGAAGAAACCAGATGAACAGTCAAGACAGGTGGAATCAAACTGTCAAGATTACATCCACCAAGCCTACCACTGATAACAAGCAAACACTCCTCTTTCCAGATAAACATCATGTGTTTTTTAACAGAACTTAGACAGAAGTAGTAGTACCGAAAAGTACATACATACACCAACAGTGTCTAAATTTCAAAGCAGGACCCCAAATATGGCAAAATAAAGTAAGTTCATAAGCTCAAAAGAAATGTTAGAAATACTTAGGAGTGGAGGTTTAAACACTTTGGGATCAAAGGAAAAAAATAGAGAGGATCCTAACTAGCCAGGGCACTTCACCATCCTCTTCCGAAAAAAGGTAAGCTTTCTGACACAGACTACTTATGCTTAACAGTCAGTACATCTCGCATAATACACTTTTTTCCCCTGTAAATCTTCCACAGATTTTCCCCTGAGTCTTTTACACCAACTCTGCCCAAATGGCAATGTTTTGTTTATATATTTGTCAATGTACTGTAAATGAAAACATGTAATTTGAAAAAGCTTTAAAATAGAATTTTTAACAGATACATTTCACACATAGATGTGCATTTGTACTTGTAATTTGCATGCTAAGATTTCATTCACCAGCAGGGTCTCTGCATTTTAGTTGTCTTATCACAACATTGATATAGAATGGCAAAGGAAGTCAATGACACAGCTATGCTTTATCATTTCAGCCTTCTACAGTAAAATCATTATCTTGGTTTAACCAACGATAAAGCAATTGTCCATTGATTCTATTGTCCTGTCCATTTGCAAGCAGACATGAGCCACAATTTTAAGATAAGAGCACCTTGTAACAAGTCCAGCCCCAAGCAGCTCTTGGCTTTAAAATTTAATGAGAGATTCAGTAGAAGATGCTAATTATCTCTCAGACTGAGATAATGTTTAATGAGGCACGTATGTGCAAGAAGCTCTAGATTGCAATATTGTTCTCCATCTATAGAAAGGAAGAACACTTATCAATCCTTCTCTGAGAGAAAAAAAACCCTACTCCCCCAAACCAAAAAAGAGTCACAATCTCAACTGTGATCAAGTCCTAAAATCATCACAATACACGTTTACAAACGTCTACGACGTTTTCATGTGTCTTATCACAGAAAGAAAACAGATATATTTAAGGAAAGGATAACGGATTTTAAACACACATCTGGAAAAAACTACACCACACAAGCTAAAGTTATAAAAAACAATTTTTGGGTACAAATGATGAACAGATTTTCAGCTTCTCAGAACAACAATAACAGCCATCTAAAGTGAGGAAATTTAATTTAAATATTACACGCACAGAAGTGCAAATGCCATTAACAAGCTTGCCTTGACAAGTGAGATAGTGGAGAAAAAAAATAGAAAAAAAGAACAAGAAAATATTGCCTGTTGGGCTGAAAATCAGAACCGTCATAAGCAACATGTCATCTTCTCTCCTCTGGAGCTGAGGAAATTACAAACAGTGCTTATAATACTGAAACACTCAATATATCCACAGAACAAAAAGAGAAATTTCTGTGGGTAGGTTATGTTTAATAAACATATGTACAGAACTGTACTCTGGTTGTGTCTGTGCCAGCAGTTATGTACAGGTTTTAAGAATAAAAGAGTAATTCTGAGGCACATAACTTAAGACACTAAGAATTAATTATAAATGACAAACAGTGCATCAGGAGCCCAAAATGTGTTACCACTATCACTATTGACGTGAGCCAGTTAAAACTCCTTTCTTAAAACTCCTTTCTAAAGCACAGCACAAAGTCATTGATCTCCTAAGTGATGTATCAGAATGTGAAATCCCTTCCTTTCTTTGGACAGGTCACATTACCCAACTCATTACTAACTTAAAATTGCTTACTTCTTAAGGTTAAGTTAATTGGGAGCAAAAGACCAGTTTTCTGAAAAAGAAAAAACTCTCTGAGCTCATAAGATTCCTTCTGGTTGAATCCTGACAAGTATTAATCCTTGTTTTTGTGTCCTGCATAAATCTGTGCGTGCCAACCTCCTACTCTCTCTCCTCATCAGCCTTTTCACCTTGCTTTTCAGGTTTACCTCACTGAGTAAACAATAGTACTTTCTAGAATATAGTCTTTAATAGCTGAATGTGAATTGACTTGTCATATTACAAATAAAAATCCTTTTGAAAACATATATCCTAATTTCAAAAACGTAACCAGAAGTATTAGAGGTGATCAGTGAGAACAGCAGTGTGTTCAGTTGCATTCTCCTGGCAATGTGGGGATCTCCTCCAGAGCACTTCAGAAACTCACCTTACTTTGATGTTAATTTAATTACAAAACACCTTTCAAGATCTCAAAAGTTGAGTTACTTTTGAAAACAGAGTTTATAATTACAAAATCAGTATCTATTAAATGAGCATAATGAAGCTAAACTTCCTGGCAAAGGTATGAGATAAATTGCAAGTGAGGCAAAGGAAAGAAGCGACTGGACTTTTAAGTTCTATTAATGGCATCCAGATTTGGAAGTATTAACTGAATATGCCAAATTCTGCTGTGTTTATTTAAAGAGCCTGTATTTTGCACTGTCACTGCTTCTCCATAGTCCAACTTTGCTCGGTTTGCATATCAAACCGATACACAGATGCTGTAATTCATTGTGAAGCAGCTATGGCACACTATATTCAGCGGTGCACATGTGCAACAAAAAAAATAAATAAAAAAAATCACATAAAGTAAGGAACGCAAAGAAAGAGAAGGAGTAAAGCTTTTGTAATACAACCCATCTGTTGTTACTAGCAGCTCACTAGAGAAGGTGTTGAACAGCTTCGTCCAGCAGACCTCCCTTCAGGTTCTCAACTTGTAACAGGAGTTTGGTCTTTCCCATTAATTGAAGGGCAAGTCATGCTTCCAGAGGTACAACAACCTTTCTTACATCAATGACAGTGCAAATTCAAGAAAAGAAAGAAGTAAGTGCTGGTTTGTAGCTTTCACCTCTCTCCAGTGGCTTGTATTAAGGAATTCTAAATGGATTATGTAATTTGAGAAGTCATTTCAAGTAGTCTTCAAATCTGAATTGGTTTAACTACAGTCAGAAATTCTTAAATGCTTTAATTTCTGTAATAAGCAATACCCCATGAGAGTCATCTGGACTATTCTCTAATTTTGCCCTTGATATTTACACTTCAGGGAGAGAAATGGATCCTTAAAATTCATGCCATACAAAATAACTTTGTTTAATGTAGAATCCAAATTGTAGCTTCAAAATGTAGCTTCAGAATTACCACAGCTTTGCATACCATTTATTACACATTAGAAGATAGCAACTAAATAAATCCTCAAAATCTTCACAGACTGGGAAAATTTAGTAGGCAATTTTGCAGAGTGTAACCCAATGAGGAATCCTACTGAGTTTCCAACAGAATCGCTTTCAGAAATTGCATCTTGGAACTACAAAACAAAAACTATCTGTGAAGCTTTTGCTTCTCTGTCTTCCTCACTGACACTTGTCAGCGAAGGAGAACATGTCTGTCCAAAAACTTTTAATGAGATGATGCATAAGCTACTGTCAATATGGCAATGCTATATGCAAATACAGGAGTGTTCTTAAAAGGAAAAAAAGTCTTCTAGTATTTGATGCACCTAACTGTGTATTTACTACATTCAGAAAAACACATTGTGAGACTTTCTGACATTTCAATATTGCAGTTTATGTGAATGAAAAGAATGATAGAAGTTACTACACAGTGCAACATTGACTTTTGATTATGATGCAAAATGCCAACTTCAGATTCTATTATGGAGAGAAAAGTCACAGATGCAGGCATTAAATTTCTCACGCCAGAAGGCATTGTCTATTTTATATCCACTAATGTGCCAGATTAGGCAAAATCTGTTTCAGCAATTTAAACTGCGCAAGGTGGAAAATACTGCAGATCTCTTTGTAAAAACACAGTTTCTTCTACTGCAATGAACTATAAAACTTTTGTTTGACAGAAAAATGACTACCACTTATGAGTATGTTTTAAATCGCTATACTTTAAAGCAACAATGGCACAGAACGTTCTAAAATATTTTCCCCACTCTAAAATTATAGCATTAAATCACAGTGAAGTACCTGCACAGAATTTAAAAATTAATATTTTCTTACTGTATTTGTAATAATATATTAAGTATATATATATTTGCATTCCACAGTGCTTCTGGTTGCTAATGTCCTTTCTAGAGAGATGCCTCAACCATCAGAACCATATGCTTGCAAATTAAAGAAATAATTTTTTTGTGTCAACATGAGTGAGAAGTCTGTGCTCCTGTTATTAGTACTTTCTACTCTACTACACAGACATAATTCACCTCCCCCAAGGCATCTTTTACTTGCTTTTACTCAGAATGTTCTGTGTTTTAAGAATTATTAAGAGGCGTACCTTTATATCAAGCACAGAATTCTGTATGTTAAGCACTGGAAAAATCCCTCATTATTTCTGAAAGAGACTTTATTATCTATACTGCATTCACAGTTAAGCTTAGCCCTTCACTTGGGGTTTAGCTGTTTTTCAAAGTCCTACATAACTGCTCAGCTAAACCCAAACCCCATACTCTGTCTATACATACAAGGTATCACTTTACCTTGTCCAACACAGTAGGTGAACATATAGAACGGCCAATCGCCAACTACAGACAACAGCATTCTACATCCACTTGTTTCTGAAGTAAACACCAGTGGGGCAACACAAGCTCACAAAACTTCATACGACTCTACACTGCCTAGTAACTCCCACTCTTGGCAGACAAAGCAAGCAGGTAACGTAAGTATGCCAAGACATGTTAAACTTAGGAGGAGCTGGACACAATGTTCAACTGATAAAAATACGGTTATGTTTTATTTTAAATACAGGCACAATGTTTAAACCATGACCTGTGATTTATAACTCATGCTGTTTACAACATACATGGCTGATGCTCCTCTTCTTAATTTTGTGTGTTACATATTTCTTTTTTATGATTTCTAAGAGGCTTGACACTCAGAGGACTTCTAAGTTAAAAAAATACATAACTTTTCTAAGGAATTCCAAATTCTACTTTTTACAACATGACTTTGTCTAGAAATCCCGAACTTGTTATCTGACTTTAGTAAGGTACCTCTAAGTTTTGACTCAACCTGCAGAAAGAGATAGGAATTTGTCAAGTATTTAATAAAATCACAGCTTATAAGATGGTAAGAGCAAATACCATGAAAGGCAGCAACTGGAACAACAAGCGAGCAAGGAAGAAATTTGAAAAAAAGGCTTTGCATAGTTTCAACAGCAGGGGAACAAGAGGAAGATGTTGCAGACTGAAGGGAGGTAAGTGACTATCACTTCCATCAGAGAATCCACTTTGTCACAATCTTCTGATTTTTTAATTGGTTTTCCTTTCATACAGTCTGCTTCAAGTAAGAAGGAATACTTTTCCACTAATCTCTGGATACTTAGTCTGACCTCTGCTTATACTTTCCAGAATAAAACTGTTTCCTAATTTATTTTTATTTTTCATAAACCTCTAGGTTGATCTTCCATCTTTAAAAAGATCACATATTTTATTATACCTAATATCATATTATTGAAGATTTTAGTACATGCATGGGCAGTTCATCTAATCCCATTGACCTTTTCATATTAAAATCCAATTTCATGTTTTATCTGCTATTTGTTAAAAAAAACCCATCCATTTTTCAGAAAATGGTTCTTCATTCTTATGTGAAAATTAAAGCAAAACAAGACTTTGTTTTTATTTACATGGAACTGAGAAAATGCACCGAAGATTTAAAAGAAGTTGAACATGAAAAGTCCTGTATTTGGAATTTTATGTACAGTTCAAAATACGAGGCTGCTTTCTGCCTAAAAATTAAGAAGCATACATCTCAAGTAATCAGACTGTCACCTGCTTAGCTCACATGTCCTTATTTAAAATTCAGACAGAGATAATATTTGCTGGTAGATTTCCTTCTATTTGATGTATAACTAACTGATGCTAATGCCCTCATATCTATAGCCAATTTATTCCAGAAGAAGCCTCCTACAGGAAAAATAAGCCTAACTGTCCATCCCTGAAATCACTGGCTTATAAAACACCAAACAACAAATAGGAAGTGAAAGTCTTCTCTTCCACCCAAAGCACGTTAACTTCCTACACAGAAAAAGTGACCACGTGACAGAGCAGATGAACATTACAGTTAAACAAAACCCAAAAAGTACCATGGGGAACAATTGAACCAAGTTGCACAAATCACATTTATTCTGCCAAAAATCTGCTTTGTTACAGAAAGCAAAGAAGGACTGGAAGGGAAGTTTTGGTCATTAAAAATGAACAGTAATTTATGCTTCTGGTAAGAAATCAGAGCTGTTTATAAGAAGCATAATGAGCTTTTATCTTACAATATGAAACAAATTTAACTGCAATAATATCTTTTTCATACATATTCTAAGCATTAGGATTATTAGTGACTTTGCTCTCAATACGCTTTCTCTCTTTTGGATGCTATAGCTTAACTAAACTGTACTAACTGTTTTGGTTTAATCCCTCAAGTCAACTTACAGAACATCAGAGACTTCGTGTCAAACTATAAAAATCTCAAACCTGCAAGGTAAAGTGCTAGCCACAGGAGAAAATTAATAAAAGATCATCAAATGTGCCTGGTAAACCATAAGGCTTTGTAAAGAATTTAACAAGAGATGCAGGAAGAAAAAGATTAAACGGGGAAAAAAAAAAAAAAAAAAAAAGCTCAACAAAAAAACACCTCCAGAAAAGAATTATCAAGTGGTAGAAAACATTTCTGGAATTTTAACAAGATGACAGACTGCTATTTGCATAAATAAAATTAATCACTATGTTACTCTATCATAGATCCTTGTAAACACACCGTCCAGACCAGTGACATTTACTGGGTAAGGCTGGCAGAGAAAAGAAAAACAAAACCAAAACAAATCAGTTTGAGGAAGTTATCTGACTCCATATCAGAAGCTGGGAACAAACACTGACAGCAAACAGCAAAATTTACAGTAATTGTAAAAATTCTTTGCATAATAGTCATAGTAGTGCTCTGATATAAGTAGCCAGCTGTACACTGTTTAAGCATGCACCTTTATTTTTATATATATATGGTACATTCAAGATGGTAATGTACAAGTTATCTCTTCAGTCTCTATACTGCCTTCAAACACAATACCATCCCCTACCCTATATAGACAGAGCAGTTCCATTTTGTCAATAGGCATTCATGCCAATGAAGTATTCATCAGCAAAGAGGAAAGTGAAGCACAGAGACATTTCATCAATACAAATAAAATTCAGTTTACATGCAGGAAAAAAAAGCCATGGAAATGTACTTCCAAAGTTTGAGAAATAGCAAAAAAATTGTATGGCAAAGACAATCACATAAATTTGAGAGTAAGTCAGAGATGAAACAATAGCAAAGTTAGGTTGATTGATGAACTATTCCCAAGCCCTTGGGGAAACAAGAGTTCTGCTCTCATTAGGCTGAAGCTTAAGATAGAAGACAACAAACTGAAAAAAAATGATGGCCTAATTAAAAAAAGTATCTATCTAACAGCTAACCACTGAACTGAATACAGACACTGATAACACTGAAAAAAAGGAGATAAAAATTTGCAAGAGAAAAACTGGATAGAGCTAGCAGAAATGTGTATCCAACTTCTTTTCCCCCTCTCTTTCCTTTCATATTCTTGTGGTCCCCCAAGTATTAATCTTCTGATGAATCAGTAACACCCAGTCAAAATAAAACAACTTGCGTTATTTTCATCAACCACTATGACATAGCCTTTGCCCTCCACAGCTAACAACAAGGTCATCAAGAAGCACAGCGCATTTCACATTAAAGATATCCAACAACAAATGAATTAAGTTTTCTATCAGATTCACCAGGCTATACTGTTGACTGACCAAGAATCAAATCAGTATTAATCATTGACTGTACAGTATAATTAAACTACATATTTCATATACAGTCTGGGACCTTTAGAAAGCGTATTTGTTGTTC
This sequence comes from Aramus guarauna, assembly GCA_013400195.1. NCBI lineage: Eukaryota > Metazoa > Chordata > Aves > Gruiformes > Aramidae > Aramus > Aramus guarauna. The sequence goes on along the minus strand of VXBL01006109.1, from coordinate 666,119 downwards.
TCCATTCAGGTGTTAAATCAAGTGTTAAAATGAGAAACATACTGTGCACATACGCACACACGAGTGTTCACTCTCAAGCAACAAGACTTCAAAGGCTCAACGGTAACTCGACATCATCGTTACACTGCTTATACAACTTCTGAATGTGATTTTCGAAGTACTTCACTGAAATATGCTGTATTATTTCCACAACTTACTACAGAAAGAAGTTACTTTATCACTGTTTTTCCCCTCATCACTTTTTGTCAGGTCAATAAATACCAGAAAAGCAAAATCCACGTGGATTATCAATGCTTACAGGTTACATAATCCTACAATCTAAAATGAAATGTTGGAAGTATTTAATGTCAGAGTAAACAGCTATTACCTTTAGGTGTTTTATCTATTTGCTTACCTTTACTTGCACTCTCAACGTGCTGCAGTTCATCTGGAAATTTTAAGATGTCCCGGTAATTCTCCTCACAGACTTCTGCTAGAAAATGTAATAGGGTTGTTTTCTGATCTGATGATTTAGTATCTCGTATCTAAAAAGTAAACGCAGCAGAAAACAAAACAAAAAAATCATTTTTTTAGAAGTAAAAATGTTTAAATAAAGTGAACATTGCAGATGTAAACTCATTAGCAAAAAGTTACCTACACTGGCTGCCTGCAAAGGAAACAAATTATTTAAAAAATTAAATTTCTGCAACTCTTTATAACTTCAGATTACAAAGGGAATCTATCCCTGTGCTATATTTTTTAAAGAATAATTATTATGCTGAGAACAAAACCTGAAGACAGTCCATAAGGTTCTGAGATTTTAGCAACAGCAGTTCAAAATGCTTGCTGTGATAAAAAAAATAAAAAATAGCTGTGAACAGAGATTAAACAGAACAGAATTTAGTTGATTCCTTCAATGCCCCCCACTGCCAGATTTCCAAAGGAATCCCTCTGAAACGCAGCACAGTTGGACAGCGTGCTAAAAGTCAGAATTTGCTCTTTTACCAGTCAGGTTAAAGAAACTCCTGGTCGTAAATCCACATTTTTTTATTGAAGCAAAACCTAAAACACGCTGCTTTATCCTAAAGACTTTCAGACAAATTCTATACAGACACATGAAATAAATGCACTCCGCCTTACTGGAATACAAAATGACAATGGAAAAGCAAAGGTAATCCTAACCGCCAGTAGAGGAAAATTAATACATCTTGGTTTATTTCTTAAAAGCTGCACAAAAATTGTGCACAGTGTGAAGAAATAGATAATTGTCTATTTAGTGCTCTGAAATAAACTAGCCCTCTTGAAGGTGAGAAGATCCTCTGTTCTCCATTAACCTAAATGCATTAACTGCTAGAATCTGTTTATTATTAAAAAAAAAAAATCTGAAATAATTGTTAAAATACAAGGCCAGTGGCAAATTTCCAAGTGAACATGGATACCTGTGGCTAAATCCCATGTGTATATGCAAGAGAACATCATGAACTTAACAGAAGGAGAAAATTTAGTTTCTCCATTTCTATGCAGATACAAAGAATGAGCATATGAGTTGAAGATTTAGTGGAAGTAGAGATTACCCCTTATTTACAGACGCAACAGAGAGAGTAGGTGTATGCAGGAGTTTGAGATGACTGCACTTCTTTTTATAGAGAATTAGTATTACAAGTGTATCTAAAATTTTTTTAACTGCATTTTACTAAATCATCTACTACAGGTCTTATACAGAAGTAAGCTACAACATACACAGCAAATGAAATCAAGGATTTATTTAAGAAGAATACATAAATGTGTGTGTAAAATCTCCTATTTGTTTTCTCATTCTCTAAATCACTAGAAGTTCTAATTCTATAATCCTCATGACAGGCTTGCCATCGATGTTCAATTTAATACAGGCCTTTCAGCTTTACGGATTACCCTGTTAAGAATAAATGAGTGTAGTCGAAAAACAGGCTTTTAAAAATATAAGGTATTTAGGCAATTAAGAATGCAATTTAATTCATACCGATTCGGTGATTAAAGACTAAACAGTGCTCAGTAATGGTATGTAGTTAAAAGGTTTTAATGCGTTATGTACATAGAAGTTTTTCCAACTTGAAAAAAAAAACAACAACAACATAGGTTTAGTGGCTAAACATCTGCAGGGTAATAAGAAATTGCATTTCAATTTGCCTGTGAACAAGAACTGTGGGATTTGCAGTCTTTGATCTCTCTGACATCATCAAGTGGATAAAGCTTCCCCCCCGCCCCAAATGGACAAAATTATTTTGCCTTCAGATTACAACAGAAACATGTTTTGTCACCAACAAGAACATCGTATTAACAAGAGTTAATATTAGCACCTGCTGGGTTGTCTAAAACCTGTAGTAAAGTCATCCAGATTTTAACCATCTGTGTCAAATTCACTTCTTTGGCCCAATCAAGAAACACATCTCAACTACTTTCATCCACGTTTTCAAAAGCTAAGAGACACAACAGGTAACATGTGGGTCTGATCTTTAGAATCAATGTATCCACTTTAAAAATCAAGTTCTAAGCATACAAATATAATGAGAAGATAAGGAAAACATGCGGGGTTTGAGTGTAGTTAGGCAGATATTATTTAAATATCAAAATAGAAATGGAAGACAGGAACTGGAAGGCTAACAGCAGCATGGCTGTGTCTTTACATTCTCTGTATTCACAGACTGTAATTGTATTGAGGGTAAATTTTTTGTCTCCTTTCTCTTTATTCTTGGGCACAACTGAACAGTTTTTACTTCATGGGAAAGACAATTATGTGTATTTTGAATTAAAAAGTCATGTTTTAAGAAAGTGAAATGTGTTTTTCTTGTATCTAACAAAAATACCAAGTCAACTTTGCAGTACTATTATTTTCCTTCAGCATAAAGCTAAACTGTCCTTTTATAAGCAAGAGCTCTGGAAAAGGGCAAATAAAATACACTTAGGGCCTCTGTTACATTAAAACGTTAATAAACAGAAAATCAAGACTAAGTATCTAGTTTCTCATCAAAAGACGACTATTTAACAAAACAACTTGGGCACTGACATTTAGTCAATGCATTCTCAACTAAAGAAATGTCTTACTTGGGTTAGTAGAAAGAGCAAAACAAAAAAAATCATTATTTTTTCCCCTTTCATTACTTGCAATTTTACTCATTACTTTCACAGCTGATAACTTAAGCTAATTTGCAGTAAATAGTGATTAGAACTTTTTTTTTTCCCCCCAATATGGTGTCTCTTACACACATCTTAACAGACAATTCAATCAGAAACATATACTTCAATAAAATATTCTATGGGTTCTAAATTCCAAGTGATATTATGGGTTTGTATGGGAGCAAAAAAGGAAAAGTGACATCCATTTCGGTCTAATTAAGCATTCCAGCCTCACAACTGCACGCATGCACGGACACAGGCCAGCGCAAAAGAAAAGGCGGACGGTACAAAGGGTGACATCTTCAGAAGTAGCCAGAATTTCCTTGCTACTGGCCTAGGTATGTTAAACAAAACCCAAAACCAATAAAATGGATTTTAAAAGGATTTTGCCTATTATATACTGAACACAAGTTTGTGAATCCTAAAAATCCCTTCTTTCAAATGTTTTTGCATTATGCCCTCTGTTATTTTCATCCTTTTAATTCTCAGAGCACTACCCTATTAGAGAAATCATACTAGTTCCCTGAGACTTGGTAAATGAACAAAGCTCACCAACAGTAATGGAATTCACCATTTGGAATACATATCATTGCTTTACTTCTACATCTTCAGTAGTGTTAACACACTGGAACATAAAAGCTTTTATATGTATATATGGCATTTGCAAAGCATTAACAACGCATGTCACTGACTTACAGTTTTCCAATTCTATTGATTTTCACAGAAGACACTAACACTGCAGCGTTAACATTTTCAAATACAGGTTTTGATTTTACAGCCTTTATCTGAGAGACAGAATTTGGGAATAACATGTTTAGTAAAAACAGACCCAAACACTCAGTAGATCACTGTAGGCTTCAGAAAGCAGCTTCCTGCTGAATGTTGAAGCATCAATTTGAGTGATCAATACTATCAGACTCATCGCTTGGGGAAGGATTAAAGACTAATATGCACAGAACATAATACTCACAGCACACCCATTCAAATCAAGTAATAAACAGTGTACGATGTTTAGGTCTGTAGCTCAGAAATAACATCAATATAATAAAAATCTTCCTTACATGTAGGATCTTGGTAAAGCACTTAAAATATGCAAATCATACCATAACACACCTGCAGTTTATTTATTTTTTCCCCAGGTACTTCTGGAATATGTTTTCAGGTGTGAGGGTTAAAAGTGATAGCCAATGTAAAGGGGGGTGGGGGGAAGTATGTTTTAACTAGTACTAGAGTGACATTTCATTGTTACAGCTATTAAAAAAGATTTCTACTGATTTTTATGAGATTACATAACTTTTCATATCCTAAAAATCTTTCCCACCTTAACAGAAAAGGGGCCAGTAGAGAATTACTAAGTGTACACTAGTCAGTAATACTCAAACTAGATTAACAGCTCGTCTTGTATTATTTGCACTATGAACAAGAAGTGACATAATATTCCTTACTACATAAAATAGACATTGATCCAGCTAGAATACCACAAAAGCTTCATTAAAACAGAGGGATGCTTGCTGTTAGTCTTTACATTAATCCGCCACAAAAAGAACAGAAGTTGTATCCTACATACGCCTACAGCAAACCTCTTTTCTTTCAATTAAATTTCTGTCTAGCATAACTTCATAGAACTATGAGGGTTCTCCTGTCCTTGGTCAGAGATAGTAATTGCTGCAACCAGGGGTTCAGAACAGCAGTTGGATCATTTGTACACATTAATCAAAGGCAACAACTGGTAAAAAGATTTACCTTTAGTGAATTACTACAGCAGCCTCTCTGAACTTTTCTTTACTTTTTCTGCCATATTTTTATTTTCACAGAGCACTTAATACTTCGGCAATCATGAATGGTCTAGTGCATACATCAGAGTAGCTGCTACTGCTTGCGAGTCTGCATACAGCACATGAATTCTAATGCTGATCTCTCTTATTTGAACAAAATTAAGTTCTCTGTCTTCTGCCAAAGGTCGTTTACAAATCATTTCTTTCTTCAATAACATCATACACTGCAATATAACATCCAGAAAGATAATCTGTTTTTAAGGATTTGCAATTACTATACAGGCATTGGCTTTTTAGCTATGACCAGACAGGTTTGAATTCACGCTTTCTTTTCTTTATCAGGTTTTACTAAAAGCTGTTACACAATAGCAGATTTCTGTGTCCAAAACCACCAGCTCTGTTTTAAGAACATTTATTTTACAAAAAAAACAAACATTTATCTGAGATCAATACCTGCCTTTTTTCTTGTCTCTTTTTTTTTTTTTTGGATCATATAAGTACTGCATCTACTAAACAGACAATTAATTCTAAGATTGTTCACAGACAACAACAAAAAATCAATACAAAAATCTGGAGTTTTTGAAAAGTGGATTTGCCACTTTAGGACACCGCATCATTAAAATAACTCTGCTTTCTATCTGTGTTCTGCAAACAGAAATGTATACACATAGATGTGTGTTCTACATCGCTGACAGCTGCCCCCCCCCTCCAAAAAAAAAAGTAAAAACTCTCTTATAATGGGCACAAATCCCACTGACATTAAAGATAGTTTAAGTTAGTGCTCTATAAAAGAAAAAAAAAAAACAACAAAAACTAAAACCTTACAAACATCAAGCCTTTTCAACTCATTGATTGAATATCCACTGGTTTCATTCCCCTTATCCTAATATGTTTTGTGGTTATGTTTTCTGAGACTTAAATCCTTGTCTTTGGGTAAAACATCAACATAGAATAAAGAGCAGCTAAAAACTAACATAGGAGTCAAGTCAGCTAGATTTATTACAAATTTTGTTCATATAACAGCTAAGTCCATCCAGAACAACAATATTCAGAGGATAATACTGTTATTTAACTTATATCTTTGTCCTATCAAAGATGTTACAGTGAGAGTCAACAAAGTAAAAAAATTAGACAAAGAAGTGACCAACATTTTAAAACATTAAGCTATACGGTCTTGTTTGATTTTAAAATTCCTATTGAAGCAGTTCTGACTTTAGTCAAGTAATGTTTAAACCTGGTAAGAAATTCTTCTTCTCATTTTAAAGTTGCTTAAAAAAAAAAAAAGGGTAGCAGGTTTTATGGCAAACACCACAAAAAAATTAGGAGAAAGTTTCTTTGGCACATTATATCTGACTTCTAACAATGTACCTGAGGTTATGGAAGGGTGACTTATATTGTAACATCCTATTGCTCACCATGGTTCCTATATAAAAAAAAACAGTGCACCAAATATTTCACAAAATATTAAAATAAGTTAATAATTTTTATGCTTTACAGATAGTCTATCAAAACACAAAATAAAAGGCTCTCAAATTCCTCTTGTAAAGCTTGAAGACTGAAATTCATTCCTTGAGAGAAGAAATAGAGACACTTGAAAATTATTCAAGGAAGACCTCTCATATGTTAACAGTGCCTTCTCAAATTGCCACCACAAAAAAAAAAAAATTTGCAATGTTGACAGAGCCTTCAAACTCTAGTAGCATCCAGATGCCTCACAGAGCAAAAGCACATAAGGTCCATGACACCGGCAAACAGACTGCTACCTTGTTATTGCTGTCAGATGTCACTTATTTCTCTTCTTGCCTTCTTCAGCCAAGAAATACACATTAGAAATTTTGATTCATGCTAAGATTTCAGTAAATAGAATAATAAACTCACCCTACCATGCTTATGCATACAGAAGTTTTCATTTTCATCATTAAGGCCAATTACTGACCAATAATCCTACGTTTTGAGACTGTTTGGATAATTTAATAAAGCTAGTATTTGGCTGTAGACAGATATTAAACCGCTGCTTATAGAAGATATCGCACCCTGATATAGTTTAGCATTTTGTACTATTCATGACAGTTAACAAAGGTCTGTCAGACTGTACTTGTAGTTAATAACCCAAAGCCAATAAAGCCAGCTTACTATTTTGGGTGGAAAATGAGAGCGCAGAATTTGAAAGCTATTAAACAATGAAACCAAATGCAATTTTGAGTTGAAAATAATCAATGCATAAAGAGAGTCATTATCCAAATATAAATTTGGATTCTTAAAAGTAATTAAAAAAAAATCCATTGTGAATACTGTGTAAGCACCTCTTATTTATAAAATTAAATATCAATAGAGTAGAAGGTTACCTCTCTAAATGTGATACTAAAGCATAAGTACAGGTACAAAATAATTTGAAAACAAGAAAACAACTCTTGCAAAAGCATATTATTATACTAATATAATTCAAATTAGAATGGCAAATACATAAAGCAATGAAAACCAGAGCTTTAAATAGCAGGAAATCTCTTTTAACTTGAGTAGTAAACAATAAATTTAAATTGCAGAAAATGCACATGTCACTGTCTGGAAAAACTTATCTACCTTTCCATTTAATTAAAGTGACTTGTTCTGAGTTTGCAACTTATGAGTGATAATTCACAAGGTTTAATCAATAAGTAGAGCTATTAGTCATATAATTTAATGTCTAGATTCTGGTGAGACCTCCTTTTTTGCTCCCACAACCATCCCTGTCATTGTGATTATTTTATTTTTTAGACATCACAAAATACACCGAGGACCTAAATTAAACAGCACAGTCAACATTTTATTAGGGAGAATGTTTAAATATTTTCTCTAATCTCACAGGGGAAAAAAAACCAAACACTTCCCTCAGAAATATCCATCTTGAAAACAACAACAAAAAGTTAACAAATAGATTTTATTTCTGAGGGCAAGGCTGAATTAAATAGTCATAGATTTTTGTCTCAGTTATTTTAAATGGAATTTAGCTGTAAGCACAGATAGCTACACTTCAGCAATTATTCAGTTCAGTAGAGAACAATTTGCAGGATTAGTCAATCTACATTAGCTGTGTCAACATCTGTGGGACTTGCATTGACAGCAATTCATAAATCTATCACCTGGAGTGCAAGAATACCTTTGCAAATCTGTGTTATGCTAGAGTACCATTCACGCACAGTCATCACTTCCCTGCCCCCTCATTAACAAGTAGTTTTCAGCTTACAACATTTAGTTCCCTTTACATTCCACTCCTACCAAAAACAAAATGCAGCACCAGAATTATTTAAAAAAAAAAAAAAAAAAAAAAAATTTTTAAACTTGGCCCTNNNNAAAAAAAAAAAAATCTTTCAACTTGGCCTCTCTTTAAAAAAAGCTATTAAAGAATGAAAGTATTTCTCAGGTGATGGTTTGTATTTTACCAAAAGTTACCAATATCTTTGTATTAAACTGCAGCAAGTAGAGCCTTTCTACTGAAATGTGAGAGAACAGACTTGCTGTGTATTTGAAATATTATTTTACCCCCACGGTTATATCTCCTTGAGGTACACATCCGATTTCCTCATGGTGCCCAAAACAGGGACTTGAAACCTGGACCCTCTGATTAGACCAAACAGAAAATAACTGAAAAACTCCTCTGCAAAAATTATGGGTTGTTTTTTTTTTTTTTTTCAATCTGTTTAGAAATGTTGTATCCCTGTATTTTAAAGATACCTTCAAAAGTACTTTACCAACTGAGATGGTCAAGTTCAGATCAATGCCGTACACACATCTTACCACATAAACAAACAAGCACTGCATTCTGACTGCTACAGATTCTCAAGTTCTCATTGCATCCCATATTTTGCCACCACAGCTGAAGTAAAAACTGGGATAACAATGTCCATCTTTAATCCCAAGTATTTATTTTGGTGACATTGCTTGAGGGATAACTAGGTAGAAGATGGGAAGTGGAGTAGCTAGAGCTCTTTAATGTATTCAGAGCTCTATGCACATTCTATTGACAAGATGATAGTTGAACAAATTCAGATCACAAAAGCTGTTCTACTTGTATACTCCGGAAAGACTCACAACATACTTAGCATTAAACAACTGCCTTAAATCGCCATTGCACTAAGACAGGGGACCGTCCTAGAAATATTCACTCTGCAGTTGTCTATCTGTTATTAACAACAGAGGCAGTCAGTAAACTACATGAATTCAATGGTTTTCCCTATTTAGGGTTCTCATGTGTCATGAATTTCATGAATCTGCACTTACAAGTTTTATAGCTTCATCTTACCTTGCAAAGAAAACTGATGTTAAAACCAAGGGACTGTGCATTTCTGGAGCCAGAGTTCATGTAGTTTCCAAGGAAGAGCACTAACTCTAAAAGCTTACTAAAGCTTTCACTCTTCTTCAGCTCTTCACAAGCTATTGTAACCGCCATAATGTCAGGTTTGATATTGTTTACGTGCTCTTCAAACATAAGCCTGAAAAGGATCCCATTGAGCCGTGACCGCAACATTTTCACTGAACTCATCTACAAAATAAGAAACATTAAATCAGAACATAAAAAAACCAAAAGCTTTTTATGCAAAATAGCTTATATTAAAACACAATATCGTGCAGCCAGCGAGAATACAGTTTCTGTATGTTTTCATTGCCTATCTTGTATTTCCAGAAATCCGTACCTGCCCACAGGTATTTTCCCCAAACCATATGCTTTGCCTGAAAAAAATTCAGTGAAGCAAAATATTCAAAACAAGCGAGTCCTTTGTGTTACTACACCATTTAACTCATGAATTCCAAACTCACTGGCAAGAAATGCACACTGCCAAAACCCTTCCTCCCTGCAAAGGACACGTAAGCCAATTCCACCAGTTAACAAGAACTGAAAATCAGCCTGAAGGTCCACGTGGTAAACATTTCATCCCATCTCCGGAGAAGTTACCCCTGAACTCTGCTATTTACCCATTTCCTAAAACTATGCTTCTTGGTTTTTCTTCCTTCAGGAATGGTACAACAGTCTCTCAAGTGCGTGTGCTGATAGCAGCACAAATGCAAACTGCTACACTTCAGTCTGATTAAGCTAAAGATTTGTACTTTCCATTTTTAGACTCTTTTACCAAGCTGACGCATAGCTCTCGACTGTGCTCCTACGAGACCACGAATTCTGAGAGGCCCTTGTGGAAGGACTTGGGAATATCTAAGTGAGTGTGAGACGCAGGAGATCAAGCTTCACTAGTCAGATATTTCTATAAAGCCAAGATCACATTCGTACCATTGTTAATGAAGTATTTTCTGAGCTGTTAATTGTGATATTTACAGATGACATCAGTGCTACATCTAAGAAGGTGTTTATTTTTGCAGTATTTAATTAAAAGGAAACCCAAATTGGGTTTTATTCAGTTATCTAGACTTATAGCAAGTTATAAAATAATATGAATCCTATCAGTACTGTTAGTTACCAAATAAGCTAAAAGGTATTTTAAAGATACCCTATAATCTATTCGATCCTCAGACTTTTCAAGTTCACACAATCAGAAAGTCCCAGTCTGTGTATTCCAAATAATCATCAGATTCAGGAGGTGAATAAAGAGCTTTTAGGTGAAACTGAATTTATATAAAAAACAATATACCTAGAGATACTAAAGTAAGGATATACTTCTGGTATACTTTTTCAGTTGTGATCCCATAATGTCATGTCTTGTAAGCAATATCCTGCTTGCTTTTTAACCTCTTGTCTTTTCTGCCCTTTAAACAAATTTTGTAAAACTACTGCCCAAGATACTATCACCTCTATGTTCAGACTCTTTGCAAAAGGTAGTATAATACTCATTCCTTCCCGACCTGATAAAAAGATGGGAGGTTATAAATCACAGCACGGTAACATGGTAAAGGACAGAGATACTGAAAAATATCTACGGTAGTGATTCATTAGTTTAATTCCCCAAGACCAAAATATGTCCATGATTTTCGTATTTTGCACAAGTGATCAATAACATTTCCTCCTACTTAGCAGTGGAGTATAATTCACAAGAGATATTTAAATTTAAGAAGAAAATACGTACTGAAAAATTTTAATCCATTTAAAAAAATTCATTTAAATGCAAGAATGATTACCGTCTAAATCTAACTCCTAATTTTAATTAGCAGAATACAGAAAGATATTTTTCCCCCCCCCAATGTATTCACTATCAGTGGTGTTCCTGAAGCACTTTGTCCCCCTGAAAGAAAAGCTTTGTTATGTGACAAATTACAGATGTTGGCTATCAAAATAGAAAGATTTTTATGTGCTCATGTCCCTGTTGCCCAAAGCTTTACCATGGCTCCTTGAGGAACCATGATTTTTCTATTGGTGTTACACACCACAGACAGCTACCAGAACCAGCAGCTGTAACTTCCACAGGAAAGACTTGAGTGGTCTGAATAATGATGAATTCATACTAAAATGAACATAAATATGAAGGCACTCCAGATGGTCTCAAACAATTTATATGATCAGACTGGAACAAGGAAAAGTAAAGGATCAGAAAATAAGCGTTTCAGCATAACTTGCAATCATTTTTAATGCAACTCCATTGTCACAAATTTCTCTGTGAGCCCCTTTAAGCCAACATCATGCAAAGTCTTGAAATACTATTCTTCTAATCATTCTGTATTTCAGAAATATCATACTAAAAACATCTGTCTTGAAAGGATCTACCTTCACTGAGCTGCAGTAGATGGAATTAAAATTAATCACATAATTTGCTTTAACTTTTGTAGAACAATCTCCAATTACTGATTTTACTCAAAATTGCACAAAAAACTTGTCAAAAGCTTTAGAACCTGAAAACAGAGTGCAACAAAACATACATAAACCAACAGAACAGCATGACTGAAATACTTGTGAAGTATAATCCTTTACAACACTTCAGCCCATTTGTACTTTCTTTTTTTAATACTTTGAGGTGTCATGGAAGACTGACCATTTATTTGTTTTGCAAGGTAGTTTGATACCAAACCAGTAGTAAGTTTTAATTTAATTTGCTGATCTGTATAATATCAGCATCCTGACAATAAGAGCTGTTTCAGGCGGGTTGTTTCCTTAGAATTCAAAACATTTTTATAGACATTATTCTGTATGTCCTCACCCTGCCCCGTTTTCTCTTTCATATGCGTTTCTAAAGACATACCTTCAATGGTTGATGAACATACTNGTTTTCTCTTTCATATGCGTTTCTTCAATGGTTGATGAACATACCGAACTTAAAGAAATCTTCTGAAAATAGGTAAGGTGCAAAGATTATATTCACTGAGAAAAAGGTCAAACTGTTTCTAGTTCTACAAAATTAGCGTCAAAGGTGTATAAGAAATAACACATTCAAATAGGTGCATGTAACAGCAACCATTAGCTTTCACCACAAGCAGCAAGAAAAATGGGAATTTGTTTTCCAGCTCTGAGCACTGAACTGCATGTCATTATTTCCCCTTCTGCGCTTTCATAAAGGTCCTTGTCTGAATTCTCTACCTAATCAAGTTCTTTATTATCATCATTCCATTCTCAAGCCCTGTATTAAAAGTAGGATCAAAAGTTATTGGAGAAAGAGGCAAAAAGCACAATTAAATTTGCCTCATTTCCTAAGGAAAAAAGATGACATTCCAATAATACAAGTTTGTCAACTTAGCCTCTTACCTATAATATATTAAACAGTTAACTTTTTTTTCTAGCAACGTTATATAAAGATTAATTTTTCAGCAGCTCTAGAAATTGCAATGAGGCAAACCAAGTGGCAAATAAATTCAATTAAAATGACTGAATGACTCTAACCTAATGCAGGTGCAATAAACTTGTACGATTCTTCCCACTTCCTCTACCTCCCAGCAAGGTCTGTTCAGGAGAGGTAATGCAGGTTATACAGCAAAAAGGGTCACAGAATCTGCATCTACTCAGTGAGACTTACCCTCTTGCATTAACAATGAAATTACCAATAGCTCAGCTGAAGGAATTTTTGCATTCATTAGAAACCAGCAAAACTTCCCCCAAAAAACAACCCTTCCACTTTTCCAGAACACACACCAGAAAGGGAGTGCGTTGGGCAGTTCCAGGCATTTGTTTTGTTGGTTCACTGAAGAGTTCTTGGTTAAGATGTACACCACATAATTGTGGGGTCCTCTTTTTTAAAGTGGTAATAATATTCTTATCTCGACTTCAAAACTCACAGTTGGTGGTAAAGTGGATAAAGTTTTTTGAGTTTAAGTACCACTAACACGGCAAAAGATTTCTCGATTTGGGTTTTGTAGCCTGTCCTGAGTTGACAGGAAATAGTGGGTACTCGCACTTTATAGCACAGATGAACCTTATGCTTTTATTACACTTAAACTGTTCAACTGGTACCAAAATTGAAAGCAAGTATCCTTATTGCAGTTGCAGCTGTTTCCAGAACAAAACAAAACAAACAACTCTTACCCACAAGTTTCCCATTTAAATATCAGAGAACATTCTGCCTAGCCTTTTTAATGTTATACAACCGATTCAGTTAATCTGTTTTCCTTGCTCTGCTTCAACATCAATGCAAACTTTTCTTTATATGAAGTTGTGTTGCCTTTTTTTGATTCCAGGATATAACTTCAAAACAGATCCAATAACTAATTTGACTATATAATTGATTTTAACTTTTTGCCTAAATGAAAATTCAATTCTAATTTTCATTGACATATTAGAAGAAACCAATTAACTTAATATTCAGCTAAATTAATAATTTACTAAGTATGTTTTTTCTACACACATTTTAAGCAACTTATTCCAATCTTTATTAAATTTGATGGGCACAGTGATTATCCAATTAACATCTCTTAATAATTAACATATCTACATTTACATACAAATAAGGGTACACATTTTAAATACTATTTAATATAGTCTTTCTGTCTTCTTCTATTGCGAAACATATTTCTAACATCAAGGTTAGGATTATTAATGCAAAACTCTGAAATTTATTCGACACATAGAAAAAAAGGACTCCAGTCAAGAAAAGAGCTTAAGTTCAGCTGCATTTCTTCCACTTTAATAGATTGTTCAATTAAATCAAAATCAGAAACAAAATCAGCATTTTTAGTAGTATTAATGTACTTAGAGGCCTCTAAAAGTAAGACAGAATCACTACCCATAAGGAAATGTAATATTTTTTATTAGACCAGATGGTAAAGTTGAATAAGCAAACAAGCTTCAGGGAACGTAGGCCCTTCGTAAGGCAAACATCACCATTTGGAGATGTTTGATTAAGCAGATTTTTCTAATTAATGCTCCATTAAATACTTTTAAATTCTTGACCAACTGCAAGAAGTTGAGAATTCCTGAAAGGACTGAATCAACAAAAAAGTGATCATGTCTATATTAGTACTGTCAGAAAATAAGGATACTTGTTTAATACCATCAAGTAATAAAACAAGGACCACTTAGTCTCAATCCAGTAATAATTGTAATAATCATAAGGCAAATAAATGCATGATCCCCAGGTATGTAAGACAACCAATAGAGATGATAGAGCTTCCCAAGTGACTTTCATTTATAATTGTATAATTTTCTGGGAAAGAAACTGCCAGCAGAATCAGAATGAAAGATTACAAGAAGGAAACAAATCATATTACTATATAAAAAGAATGAGGAAAAAAAAGAGTAAGTAGTAGACCTGATAGACATCTGATAAAACCACTAAAACAAAACTATCCAACAGTGGCAAAAACTCAAGGCTACTGCTCTCCATTCAAGTGGTTTTCAGATACCTATCAGTAAAACATAAATTGACATGAATTCAAGCTCTGGTAAAAAGTGTACTAAGAACACTTACTACCTACACATACTTAACATACACTAATTGTATATCAGCTACTTCATTAAATGCTTCTGGTTTACCATTACATCAAGCTAAAGTAAAAGAACTATTCTTCCTAACCTGCGGTCTTCTGAACTGGAGGTAAATAATCTTCTCATAACAATAACAAAAACGTTCTCCAAGTGTTCTCACATACTTAAATTCTGTAGTATCTCAGTACATTTGATGACAGAAAACTTAGTTTTTGCACTGTCATTCACAGTCATTGTGCAGCCAATTCACATACAGTTAAACTAGAGTATCAGTTACATTCTTTCGTTTATCAAATTCACACTCGTCCAACCAAGATGAAGCTGAATTTGTGGCAAAGAGTGAAATAGATTTATTTTTTGCAGGTTTTCCTTACTTTAGGAAAAACATTTCCATTGTCTTGGATCAGCCTTTTGATTATCTATAATAATTACACCTCAAATTTATTTTCAGTCTTTCATTTCCAGCAGCATATACCCAAAAGGAAAAGGCCATTAGTCAACTATGACCAAATTAGCGCAAAACACAAAACCTCATCCTGCCTGTCCTATGCCCCCCAAAAATTTCAGACTAGGTGATTAACAAAGTTGCAGACCTTAATGAATCTCTCTCATAATACCTTCTGCACAGAGGTAAAACTGGGGAAATAACTTTATCTACAAAAAAACAGCCAGCACATCATCTCTACACGTGGCTAGATATAGTTACCCCAATTCCTAAAAACCGTATGCTTCTATGGAAACCTAGGCACCATTTATTAAAAATAAAATCAATACCCTAAACTTTTTCAAAGAAGTCCTTGTTATCTTTAATTTTCTAAATCCTCTACAAAAATCTCATTAGGTCAAATTATATATATGTGTGCGTGGAAAAAAAAAACCAAACCCCACACTCAAAAGCCAAATTATGCTCAAATCACAAGCTTTTTAGTAAAAAGCTGGTTTCACTCTTTCCTTTCAAGAGACCTCTATTTCTGTTTTAATACATTTTAATGTACATAACACCATAAAAATCCAGCAAATGCAAACCTAGCTCCTGCAGAGTTAGGGATGAATTCTAAACACATTATAGAGGCTATCATCATCAGAATAATCTTTTAGACTGACAAAGTGAAGTGAAAACAGGAACTAATTTGCCTAAGGACTTATCAGGTCTTTGGAAGACCAGAAGCGGAAAAAGAGTCTTCCAAGTCCTCGCTTAATACTCGGCATCAGACAATCAACTACCAGCACATATTAGGGCAACTTATGTAAATTCCATAATTTGATTTGGAGACAGGTTCTAGCCATTATAATACTCAGTATCCCTACTTTTGGAATAGCTATATGTATTGAACACTAGTAAAAGCAACAGACTATGATCTACAATTTCAGTTCTAATATGAATCCACACCTCTTCTGCAGCAGTTTTGCAAGTTTCTGTGCGTACATACACATTTTATACATATATGTGCATACATACATGTATGTGTATATACACATAAAATATACACACACACACACTTTTTTTGGGGGGGTATATTAATTCTTTCAGCTGTTTACAGGTTTTGATACAGCAGAATAGTTTATCAAAGTTGTCGATGCCATTGATTTAATGGGTCTTTTATGACCTCTTGGAAATGTAACTACTTGAACCTAGAGTGTTCTCCATAACTGTTTAATAAACATACAAGACTTGCATACAAGGCAAGACAGTCAGACAAAAGATTTGGTCTGCCTGTTGCTCTTAACACCATACCGTAATTCTTCCAGAAAAACGCCTAATAAGTATTTTCAGAGATTTTTGGATTATTACTCATCAATAAATAGGTATTAACTTTTTCTACTGCAGGACTTACAAAAACACTAACCAAAATATTTTAAACCTAATTTTTTTCTTTTTAATGTATTTGACAAAATAGAACTCTCCAGTTAATTATTGCACTAATACATACCACAACTCCAAATTGTTCTGGCTCAGCAAGATCATTATATTCATCCTTTAATTCGGCTAAGGCATTGAGTTCTTTCTGCTCAGGAAGATTCTTCACTAGGTTCTAAAACAAACAAGGCATTATATTAAATTTGTTTTATTAAACTAGCTGAGATCTTAAAATAGCATGCTTAAAATACCACAACATGGAAATGCATGAGGAAATTATGGGAAGCTTATTTTATTTATGCAGCTTTAACACTATATAAACATTAAATCAAACCAGTAATTATTTAATACAGATATCAGCACCTCTGTTACAGTCTCTAATTTGAAGAATGCCTTCCCTGTATTAAAAAATTAGACAACACTCCTTGATGCTATCAGACCCTAAAGAATTATACTCTATCTACAATCTTTTTTTGCCCTCATGATTGCATCTTGCTCATTAACTATTAATTAAGAATTAATTGATCTGTGTAAAGCAAGACATTCAAAATAACTGTGCACAAACTTCACTTAAGAATGCTTTACACACACACAAAAAAAAGACAAACATCTCAAAACTGTACAGATCTTCTGGATGGCAAATATAATGGAACTCAGCAAAAAGTAGAACTTGCTTGATATCTTATCCATGTCCTCAAATGAAATTATATGATCTTGACATCTCAAAACACAGTATGCTAAATGTATAAAATATACATATTAAGGCTGAAGAATACTTTAAGAAATACTTAGTAAAAGTTTAGGTTGTATTTAAATTTCGACATATAAGTTAGTTGAAAAAAAAAAAAAAACCAAAAATGTAATTCTTCAAGAGAAAAATAGTATACATTTACATTCAAGCAAGCTAGCAAGAGTCAATAGCCTTTTTTGTTCAAAAAGGTACATCGATCTTAAGATCAAAAAACCAAAGTGAATTAAAATATTATTGATATGATTACACTACAACTGTCCACACACACAGAGGGTGCCCTTTACTTCATTTCCAATCTCCACTAGCACCTTTGTTTATATTAAAGAATTGTGGCAAGAAAATCAAAAAGCAAAAATGGCATAATATTTTGGATACTGGATATGGGTTCCAAAACACTGTAGTAACTTGGAGGCAAGCACGATCCTGTGGAGTTGCAGAGGGCAGGTACTAGCCACTGAAGAAATCAAAAGGGAATGATTTGGGAGACATTCACCTATAGAGGAGAGGCAGAAATACCTCCAGACCTAGGTGAACACAGCATCCCTCCTGCTTTCCCACTGTGGCCTTCATGGTGATGATAAAGGAGGCAATCTGTTTCTGTGTGCTGGGTGATTTATAGATGCTGAATATGCATTTAGGGGCCAAAGTAGTACTGCATTTCTGCTATTAACTTTTGAAAAATCAACATGAGATTCACACAGAAATCATTTTTTCTTCTACACAAACACAATGAGTCCCTAGGTATTGAATAGAAAAGGGGTAAGTCCCTATGCTTTTCAACAAGAAGTTCCTACTTTATGAAGCCACCCTCAGAAACTTGCATAAGTAAATGGTAGAACCACTGTCAGGTTTAGAGGTTTACTTCCAATAAAAAGTGTCTATGGAATATGCCATTCTATAGCATTAATTACAACACAGACTTTTAATAAAGATACGGTAATGTGTTACAGCTACAAAAAACTGAATCTTTTGGTAATTTCTGCAACACTAGTCATAGAAGTAAAACATTTCAGAACATGCTCCTCTAACTTAAAGCTCTTCAGGTTATTAGCACATCAGTTCTCCTCCCACAAGAAAAGGTGCATTGCCATGTGTTCCCATAAGGTATGAATAAAGTAGAAGGGACATGCATACTGACACTATCAGAGAACCGACAATGACTGTTTAGGTCTATGTCACAAAAAGATTCTGAAAAAAGTTACGTGCCTTTTAAAATCAGAAAAGCGACCAGCACTACAGAAGCATATTTTTTTCCAGATATAAAAATCTTAATTGGAGAAAACCTGTATTATTAGAGGTACACACATCTTATTTTTAGATCATACTAATCTTGCCATCACTCTTGCAATACTGTTATTTGTAGGGAGAATTTCATTACTTATAACTCTGCTAGGCTTGATGAAGTAGGCATTAAGGTACAACTTTCAGAAAGGCACCAGTCTAATTTGTCAAATTTGCAAGTGATAGCTAACTTAATTCTCCAAGCTGAAAGAATCAAACATTCATCCATCTTCAGGAAAAATAATGATGACAAGCAGTCTCATACAAGCATCCCTGTTACAGAAAGACTTTTTACACTTACACCCTGGAACTACTGAGTGTCTCAGCATTCCGAGTTCAATATACTTGACAGAGATAACCATCAGATTCACCTGGATGTCATACAATTAAGCTATGGCCTCGTGTTTAAATCTAAGCATGCTTTCTTTCCTATTAACCCAAAACCATGGCCCACAAATTTCTACTTAAACAAATATTAAGTATCCGTAAAACATTCTTGCTCATTTGATTGACTGTTTAATCCTGGCAAAGATCAAAGGCATGAACTAACTAAATATTGTATTTTTTTTAACCTATTTTCATTAGGTAGACTATTTACCAAACGCTGTCATCAATAATTTAACAGCATTTGTAAGAAATGTGTATTTCATTACACATTAATAAACTTACTGTAAAACGTTATTTTCCCATCAATGTAAAAATACAAGTACCTACTACTAAAACTGCCTTTTTTTTTTTTTTTTTGGCCGTGCCACCAAAATCTGTTAGCATGCTTAATCATTACTTTTTCTTCATCCACACTCCTTTATGGTCTAGAGCTAATAGACCAACTCATTTGGCTCTACTGGCACTGCAGCACCCTATATATATATGTTTGAACATGCTTACTTTCATTAATTGTATTGAATAACTGAAAATGAAGCTCTAAAGCATGCAGTGATCACATACTCCAATCCTTGTCAGTACTTTAGGAAGAAGTTCATAATGTATTCATGATGATGTGGGCTTAAATAAAAATGGTTTACATAAACACAAGAAGTAGTAGAAATCTAAGGCTGACATTAAGAGGCTGAAACTATCACTCACTACTCTCTGTCACAATACCCTGAATTCTGCTAAACATGACGTTTGACAACTGTATGTTTACAAGAACTTATCTCAAAGACACACTGGGATTTAAGAACATTTTTTCCTAGAGTGTTTTCCTCATGGAAGAGTTACAACAGTATATAGTCTACCATGTACTCAAACTGATTAATCCAATTAATTTTAATAAGTATTACAACATAAGTTTGAAAAGCAGCAAGAAATGAGGACTTGAGAAGCATAACTGAAAAAGCACTTTTCTATATGCTCAGTTGTGCTATACCCATTTGGCTTTCACCAGTTTGATATTTAGAACAAAGCAGTTTCCACACGTGCATTTGTATAAAGTACAAGTTTTTCTAAGCATGAAAGAAAGCAAGGTTTGCTTTGTAAATTTTTTTCCAATCAGTAGTATTGAAAACTGTTAAACTGGTAAATTAGTTAATAACTCAGTCAGAAGATTATAATAAAAATAAACCAGAACAGAATGAACATGAAATAGATGATACAGCCCATTTACCCCAACACATTTTTAAAAATATCTTTAGAAACACAGAAGGAATCTCTTCTGTGTTACCAGCTAAATCACCCTGCAAGAAGCAATTCTGTCACACCATTCCTTGCAGAAATGGGCCAATCTCCATACCCTCAGCTTTTTTAAGATTATAGGCACCTCAGTTTCTTGATAGTTGCATTCATGATGAATTCATATACATTTATTCTGGTGATAACATTGCCTTTTACTTATGCAACTTCATTTTTCTCCCCAATGCACATCACTCTTCTCCCCATATAGTTATAATGTAGTCATATTCCCTCTCAGCTATTTATATTACTAATCTAATCAAGCCAATCTTTTCTAGCCTCCTTCTGTAGACTGTTTCTCCATCCCTCAATCATCTTAAGTAGTTTTTAAGTTCAGCTTCTCCATTTTAAATAAACTTTTGAGAAACGTACCAAGTATTTTAGATAAGGTCTTAGAATTGCATTATTCAAAAGCATAATAATTATCCTCTCTACTGGAAATACTTGATCTGATACACCCTGCAATCACATTTGCCTTTTTTATGGTGTACCGGCTCTGGCTGGGATGAAGTTAATTTTCTTCACAGCAGCCCATATGATGCTGTTTTGACTTGTGACCAAAACACTGTTGATAACACACTGGTGTTTCAGCAACAGTGCTTGTGCAGCTTGAAGGCCTTCTGTTTCTCATTCTGCAAGTGGCCAGTCTGCACCTATGGGCATGTGGTTGGGACTGGATGAGGGCTTAGCTGCTCCATGAACAAACAGCTACACCGCAGTGACAGCTATACTTGTCCTGTTGAGCAGAGACTCTCTAGTACTTCTCCTCACTCCATTCCAACTGATAAGCAACCATTACATTAGCTTCCAGCATTTTACAGTTAACATGTAAGATCATGACCTTATACTTCACCATTAAAACATTACATCCTATTTCTATTAATCCAGGTCTCAAGACCTCTCTACGTTTGTTACAGAGATAATTATACCAGTACGAAACTATTCTGCATTTGAGGTATTACAGGTGGGTTTTTTCCCTTCCTATTGACTTTACTGATCCTGTAGGCTTCGCAATCAAATGATCTGATATCCCTGATCAATGAACACAAACTTAAGACTTCTTACTTATTTCCAAACACTGTGCATCATGTGCTTAAGTTTTTTTGTGAGAAGACAGTCTTACTCCGGCCAAAGACAAGGAGGAAAGGATAAATAGAGGCCCAGCTAGAATGTGAATCTGTGTATGGTATTAAAATAAACCAATTCAACACCAGTATCATTGCTGTGCTACATCTGTATACCATTTCAGGTTTACACCTTTCTCTGCTGCACTCTGTCACTGCCCAGAGATCATGAGGAGCCGTGTACACACTTGCTCTCCTCCTACTATGAAGAAATCCGTACTTTCACTCCGTACTTTCTTCTCTCCAGCTGAGGGATTTTAGATTCAAAATAAGACCAAATGGGCTTGTGAGCAGGTTTGTTTTACAAAGGGTTTTTGGGTTGTAGCAGTATCCTGAAGTATTCAGGTAGTTTCATCTATCACTAGTGACAATATGAGTTGTTTCCACAAGATGACTGATGAAACTTCATTACCCACTAGCCTTAACCTGGTAAAAGCTTGCCTTCAAAACTGAACAACTAGAATTATCAGATATTTCCTTCAGAAAGGGAAACTTCATAGAGATTTGGAAGTGCTTTTGTCAACAGTGTCTTTTAAAAAAAGTTTTGCAATCATATTCAAAAGTAGAAGTGAAATTTAAAAAAAAAAAAAAGATAAACACAACCAATACATTCGTAGCTGACATCCAGAAAAATCTACACTATTCTTACTTTTGAATTCTTATGCCTTCACTGCATTTTTATGTGGAAAACAAACTACGAACAAAGCCAGAAACATTTTTACATACCTGAATTAAGGATTCACTCAGCTTCTCTTCATCAACCTCTAAAATGATATTTTTTATTTCTTCATAAGGCAAACGGAAAGAACCCAAAAATATTGCTGAAATTTAGTAATAAATTATTAGAATCAAAAAAATTGATGCAAGAAGGCAAACAATTTCTAGCAACTCAAAAATCATATCTTGATCCAAATTAAGATGATTCACAATTTAGAAGTTTTCTATATAAAACAAACAGTACAGGAGCCACACTATTGCAGTTCAACTTATGAATTTTACTTCTAAGAAATGAAACCATGACAACAGTTTTAACTGATTAATCAGCCTCAGTTGCTCCTTTGTAGTCTTACTTAGCTCTAGCAATAAAGTCCTATTTCTACGAATGGCAACCTATCTGCATTATTACCTAAAGAGACTTATTCAGGCCCTAGAAGCCCGTAGCTATTATTTTTTTTTGCTTTCATAACCATGTATGAATAGATGTACTGCATTTACAATTGGTTGAGTAACATTTACATGACATTCTAGCAAAAATTCCATGTCAAAAGGATAATGAAGAGCTGGGCAAAGACAAGAACCCAATATTGTAACTCTACCACATTTTAGGGTAACTAAACTTTTCTAAGGGACAATGTATATTGTATACCCTTCAAAGATGGGAGTTCTCAAAGCAATTTGATCTCAGGATGTATTAACATGTCAACAGAGCCCCATTCAATAAACTACAAAGCATCCCAACACAGATAGATTAGCATACCATTTTAATAAAGTGTTGTATATTCAACCTAACTACTGTGCCTGATTTTCCTGCATCCATATTTTCAAAACAAAGTCTTCTATGATTGTGTCAGAGAGAATTTTCTGCTTAAGAAAATGCACTCATGGGTGTGGTAATAAACAATGCACAGATTTGGTTTCACTCACTTCATTTGCCACAGGCATAGATGGACTAGTGACATTTTACGGTATTTCTAATTCAAATAAAAGAATCTACTACTCTCAGTTATTGATTTATCTCTCTAACTAAAGAGAAAAGCAGCAAGTTAATAGGTGGGGCTGTTTTCCTTATAATTTTTAGTAGTAGTAGTATTTGCACCAAACTTATCCTATTTCACAGTATGTTTCTCTTCAGAAGTCTAAACCCCATCAAGGTTTATTTCCCCATCGTTCTAACCAGAAAGAATCATTAGGAATGGCCTCTCAACCCCAACACACAAAATCAACCAATACTGTGCCTTCCCTTATACTTCCAGTCTAAAGGAATTAATGAAAGAATCAACTTTTTGTTACAAAAAAATAATAAAAAAAAGGTTCATTAACATCTAAGTCTACATCAGTCTTCCATGTTACTTGAAGTTTTCCCAAGTTGCATCGTGATTTCAAATCATATGTACGTAAAACACTTCTGAACTTGACTCATGTTCACATTAGCCATTTTTAGAAAAAAAATATACACATGTAAACAAAAAAGAAATAAAACATTTCAGAACAGTCGTGTGTACACGCTAATTAGATATTCACCTAATGCATTTGACATCACTTACATAAGTTTTGTGCAGTTTTTCCATCCAAAATCCTTAATTCTTTAATCTTTTTCTTTGACTGAGCTGCTTTCTTTTCTTCTGATTCTTCTACTGCTTTTTTAGCTGTAAAGAACGTATTTATTAAATTTGGATTCATTATTACAACTGTTACATCTAACAGACTAACAGTAGCTCAGCTAGAAAACGATAATAATGCATCTATTAGAATCACTTCAAGGCAAAATGAATCCATTGCCTCAAGGTACTGTAAAATATCCAAAGAAAGAAAGGAAATTTCATTTCACATTCCTCCTAATTTTGTTAAGTGTTACTATGACATTGACCAATTTTCCCAAGCACTGACAAAATATATAAATATATTTTAACCCACAAAATTTTTTATCTTCAGCTCCAGTTTATTCCAAGCACCTTTAAAAACACAGTGATTTGGTGTTACCTCAAAGCACATGAGTGCCCTCTATTGAAATATTAGTAACTCAAATGTCACATGAAGTCCTTTATCCAAACCCAATGAGATCTATCATTTGAGATTTATCACACTACACAAAGGTAGGTTTTTACTAATTATTTATGATGTCACTAGTAAAGAGCAAAATCAAAAGAGAAAATATCATATATCTTAAATTGATTTTTTTTTTTAAGTTAGCTGGATTACTACCCTTATATTCAGTACTTAAAATTATATATAAAGTATCATGATATTGAAATATTTAAAATATATGCTGTTTCTTGCATAATTTAACATATTTAATTTTCACAGAATTTTCTTAAATATTAAGTAAACCAATTAAGAAGGATTTATTTCCTTTTAAATATCACATAACATATTTGGCACTGAAGGAATAGAAACTTGATGTGCTTAAGATTAAACTTAATGAACATTTTAAGTCATTCAAAACTAACTGAAAAACCTGAAAGTCAAACTAAGAGAAAGCTTTAAGCAGACTACATATACCTTTCTTCTCTGAGCATTGTTTTTAACTATACTAATTTCATCAGCATGAGTTTCATTACAGGTATCTCCCCTAAGATGTTAATTTTTCATTGAAGAATAACACCAAAGCCTCAGTTTCAACCTCTTAAAAAACAAAACAAAAAAAAAAAA
>VXBL01006109.1:597344-641225 GCA_013400195.1 Aramus guarauna | reverse complement strand
AAAAAAAAAACCAGAACAAAGGAAACAATTGTTTTTCTCCTTACACACATTACCACTAGAAAGACATCTGGCAGAAAATACTTATACTGACTTTATACCACTTGAATAATTAGTTAACCTTGAACATTTCCATACCAGTGGAAACTAAGCTAATACAAGATAGTTCTCTCACCCCCAGCTATCTCTAAAAAGCCTGAAGCAGAAAAAGTTAAACAAATAAGAGATTCAACAGCTTTCCCTTGCCCCACTATTATTCTGCTAGCCTAACCACATAAGATGACCAAGCTTGCTTTATGTTTGCAAAAGGAGAGCACTACACATCAGCGTGGTAATACTCAAAATAATTCCCACCAGCACTGACCCTTTAACTATAATGACCTACCCTTTAAAATACTGAAGTGATGCTCCATGAAATAATCACACCGTCATCACTAATTGTTTTCAATTAAACAAGGAAACAAAACCAGGTGCTCAACAAAACAAAAATCCGTTTTTAAGCATACAGTATTTTACAGAAAGACACACAGAGGATGGGCCCAGTCGGAATTCACAACCGCACCTCTGCCCATACAGGGCAAACAACCAGTTTTTAGTATTATCCTTCCTCACTTGTTTCCAGATCACATTCTTCTAGCAGTTGTGAAACTAGTAACTACAT
Organism: Aramus guarauna; assembly: GCA_013400195.1. NCBI lineage: Eukaryota > Metazoa > Chordata > Aves > Gruiformes > Aramidae > Aramus > Aramus guarauna. Next base: position 640,567 of record VXBL01006109.1, on the reverse strand, counting down.
TTAGAACACAAAAGACCAAATGTTCAAAAGCTTTATAACAAACCGTGGCTACTCCTATCTGCTTAAGCCTGAAGGGCTGTAACACCATCACTTATATCATCCATTTTATTAATATTTAATGTCTAGGTTAGATTAAAACTTCTCCATTTGAAAAAAGACCAGAGAAGATGGTCTTTCCAAAGGTTCTTACCCTTACAAGCATAAGACTTTAAAGACTGTTAGCTTTATGCCAATTTGCCAAGAAAAAACAAACAACAACCCCAAAAAAAACACAAACCCCAAACCATGGAGAAATACTCAAAACCAGATGCTTATGTGACTGCAAGGTTGCAATCCAACATCAAAACTAAACTTACCAACCAAAGACTCATAGGTAGAAAGAGATACTGCATTACTAGAATTTCTCCAACACAGTTTGACCCCTGCTTGACATCAGAGCAAGCAGAGAGCTATCGAAAGCCATGCCCTTCCCTCTTCTCTTAGGGGCTTGCTCTCCCTCTGATCCCATTGTCTATTTTAGCAGTCACTCCACCATGTCAGGACCATGGATTACAGAATTTTTTAAAATAATGAAGTAAATTAAAAAGCTACTTGATACATTTCAGAAGCAAAACACTATTGCTGACCAACCTCCCAACCTTTTTCAGGTACTCCCTTCACAAGTGCCTGTTTAAAGATGAGACACTTTTTCGTTTGATGCCACAGAACCAAAGGGAGAGATGAAAAAAGGATTTTATAGCAGTCAACACAGGGTAGCTCAAAAAAGCAAGATGAAAAATCAATCTGGAAGCTAGAGCATCTGTATTACTTCATACAGACCTTGGAGTTTAGCGCTGTGATTATTCATTACAGAGCTTTGATAGTGGCACTGACTTACATCTTCATGCAAAATCAGCTTGTTTTCAAACCGACAAGTCTTACAGACAGTACCTAGAGCCAGTGACAGTTACACCCATGTTTTCACAAATGGTGGCATTTTAAGGGGGAAAAAAAAAAAAAAAATGTGTAGCAGAGAGGAAATTTCCTTACTTTCTGACCACAACAACTACTTAAGCAATAGGACACTGAAAGAAACTGGTCAGTTCTCCAAGTTTGAAGCTTTATTCCACAGGGTCCTTCTCCCACCCAAATCCCTGCTGAGCTGGCCATCCACCTTCAAGTACCCTCCCCTTAGGTTTGCCTCTCTCATTTCAGAACACATGACTAGCCTTTCCCCCACCTTAAATCAGGCTTGATCCAAATTCAGGGCTCCCCTGTTTTACTTCCCAGAACAGACTCACTAATCAAGTTCATGACATCCTCCACTGCCTCAGCAGCCCTGGAACGACGGCAGAATCCTCCAGCAAGGGGAGGCCTGTCCAGGTACTCTAGCAAGTCACTCTTTGCCATAGCGACAAATATCTCCCTTAAGTTCTCAGTAAGAGAGGCAAGAAGCCCAAGTATTTTGTCACAACATGAAATAAGCCTGCGCACCAGCAGAGTCCAGACTGGATGGGGCCTGTCAGGGTGTCCTCTCATATTCCACATTATGTCTGTAATAACTGACAATGCTAATGCACATCTGTTGCATTGATGTAAAGCATTTTTAAATCCCTTACCCTACGTCTCTGATTTTCTTCTTGAAAGTTAATCTCTTTTCACACATATTTACGTAGATGAATAGTTGGACTTATCTGGAGTACCTATCATTTATACACAGGCACACACATGTGTGGATTTTTTGTTTTGAAGAAGTGGAGAAAATGATACTCTTGGTTGTTCAACACTATTTCCCCCTTCAGTTGGGAAGGAAAAAGAAAGCGGCAAGCATTTTTTTTTTTTTTAAACCAATTAACAGTTATTAAAATGACAAAATACCCATTAATGCCTAATTATCTCGCACAGGTTACACCTGAAGAATATTTTGGTTGAGTTTACTTTTCTTTACTGTCTACTGCAAGCAGACAGGAGAGGCAAAAGGAAAGAGAGCCAATATGATCAAGCAAAAGGAAAAAGGTAGTTTCAGCATACGCAGATGTCTCTTTGAAGAGCAGAAAACACAGATCTAAACACCAACATTATGCAACCTACCTTTTCTTTTTTTTTATTTATATTAGAGTTCTATTTTGTTAGTAACAACATATTTGTTTATCAGTGTTGGAGGAAAAAAGCTGATGCAACATACTGCAAGGGATTGTTTTCTGTTCATCTTCCATTAGGCAACGCATGTGCAGCTCAAGTGTATACCTTTAGTGATACCTTCAGCTGGGAACTAATTTAATCCCACAAAGTGCACTGCTTGAAACCCATGTAGGGTTTAAAGAAAAAAATGGCAACACTAAACAAAATGTTATATAAGTTTAAAATACATTAAACAAGACTAATGATAATCACGGCAAAGAACACACACACAAACATGGTGAAATACTTCAGAGACGTAATTAAAAAATTCACCACTAGTACTTTTGTATTTCTGTAACGAAAAAAGCAAGCACGAGTGGCTCTTTAAAATTACCATTCTACACCTGTTGATTAATTCAGCTACTGAATGGCATTAAAAGTCATCATGACAAATTGTTAGAAATACATACAATTTTACTTAATGCTATTTGAGCTGTTAAAGCATTTTACTCTGAGCTGAAATGTCCAGTTCATATTAACCTTCCCTTTTTTTTTTAAAATAAGCAGCAAATAATTTTAATAAAGAATTAACAGTAAAACTGTCAGTTGTGAACATGATGAGAATGAAAATTAAAAGCAGACAAAAAGGACTACATTGAATTACAGTGTGAAGAAAACAGAGATTTAGGTGAACTTTAGCCTATGTGACCCTGAGCCTTAATCTCCTATTTCTCCTAAGTCCATACCCACAGTGAACAAATGCCCTTACATTGTCAGAGGAAATGAATGTGTAATTTCATCTTATTTCCATCTGGCAAGGGCCTTAGCAATTGCATGTAGTAGTATTTGGCAGCAAAAGCAAATATACAAAAGAAATTAATTGCTTTATTACTCCCTTTACCTAAAAGAAGATCTATGGCTAACAGAGGAGTATAGGAGAAAAAAAAAAATTAAGTGTGCACACAGTTTCAAGGGATGTAAACTATATAGGAGTATGCTTGAACAGCTGGAACTATTAATTAAACTGATAAGTTCATTCAAAAAAACCCAAACACATGTGATACAAATTGGTAGAAAAATGAAATAAGAAGCTAGGAATGCCATTGAAAGATTAGAAGATATTTTGTAGCACAATAATTCAGTAAATTCTACTGCAACATAAAAAAACTTCTTTAGGCCTAGTTAAATTGATGATATTGGGAAGCTACTGATAGAATGGAAATCAAAGTTAAAGAAAGTTGGAGGAAAGTCAAACCTAACGTAGTGTCTATGTGCACTTGTTCCTCTCCCTCACCATTGGGACCAATGCCACGTCTCTCCAGTTGCCTAACCGCTACTTTCCACACTCAAATGAAACATCACAGCAGTTCACACAAGTTAGGCCTAGATAGCACAAGTCTGTGAACTTCCACCAACCACTTGTTTCAGTAAAGCAGATGAAATATGACCAACGTCTTGTTCCAGACAGCACAATGAACTCCGGCAAGTTTTGCATGCTCAAGGAAAGAGATAGACAAACCATGCAAATAACCTGTTCATCATCAAGAAGTGCAAATGGGTCCAGAAGCAGCATACCAAACCAGCAGAGCCCTGCAAGTGGCAGCAAGTTGGAAAACAACAGTGCAAGCTAAATGGATCAGTGACCAAGGAGGTGTTCTTTATCCAATCCTATAACCAATGAAACTAGAGAATATTCAATAGGTCTCAGAGGAGATTCTAGGAGATGCCCTGGACCTGCACCTGGACTATGCATTGCACAAGCTGAAGCCACAACTTCTCTCCTGGACCATCTCATCTCTCCTGCAGAACATGGACATCACACAACTGGTAAACTACATAAACTGAGATTAAAGTGGTTTGGTATCCAAATTCATTTATAGTCTCCACACTGTCATTTATCTTGAACTTTGACAAATGGCAAACCATTTCCCCAAATATCCAGAGACAAACGAAGAGCATTAACAGATGCTGGCCACGCCCTCTTGTCAATGAAGTCAGCAGCTGTCTGACTGATCTCATGTTTATTCCCAATCCCACCTGGCATTCTGCAGTTCACCTAAAATCACTCAGTTACCAATTCCTGAAGTAAAATTAATTAAGCACTCCTGCTGTCACTGTGTCCTTTCTGCAATCAGAAGAGCTAAATACCTAGTACAGCATAAAAAAAAAAAAAACAAAACTATTTTATTACAAAGAAAGCAAGCAACTGATTTGAAAGTAGATCTTAGTTTGAGCTCTCAAGATTAAAAAAACAAAACTGACAGGGGAAAAAAGCCATGGAAACTCTTGCAATCTTGTATGGTTTTTGACTAATTAATGTAATCAAGCTGAAGGAAGTGAGATCAACTCAACAGATTATGCTCTATGGAAGAAAGAAAAAAAAATCATGACTTAGTTTTACAAATTAGTTTTGTGAAAAATATAGCAGGGGATCTATATTCCTATTATTTGTTCTTTAATACAATTGATTATTATATTTGACCACCACATTTAATGACTACATGAAATGTTGATTTTTCTATTAAAATGGCCCTAAAATGGAGGTAACTAGTCTAATTTTCAAGTGCTAATTGAAAATCTGCATCAGGAACTTCTGCAGTAAAGTTACACAGTTAAAGTGTACTAATTAACCACTCCACACTGCAGTTGCTGTCAGCTTTCCATCAACAGCTTAAAATCGAAGTGGATGTCTGGGCCACAAATACTTTATTTACAAAAAAAAAAAAAAAAAAGCACCTGACAACTGATTTTGCCCTCTTCTATTAACCCTGCTAAAGACCAATGCAAAAGATGTCGCTTTTGCTGACAGTAAGCAAATATTAACAGTTCATCACATATAAATGGTCACAGAAATACACGCAAGTACTCCTTCTAAACATTAAAAAAAAAAAATCAAACAACAGCAGACAAACAATGATTGAACTGAAAATATCCTCAATGGGGCTACTTAACTGTGTTGTACAACATGCTGTAAGAAGCTGGAATAAAAGCTTGTAGCCTTTTCCATGAACTCTTCTCTCTTATTACCTCCATGAATATTTATATAGAAGAAAGCCTCAGGATTGTCCACCCCGTTTCTCCCTTTGTCCCTGCTTCAACATCTGCAATGCTGAACACGAACATAGCGGGTTTTGCTCCAAAGAGATGCTTATCCTTGGTCGGTTTTGCTGGCCACTGAGACATTACATGTCTTTGCTGCCTATATATTAGTGCTTGACTAATGACTAAAGATCAGTCAATGCATTTTAGAAGTAACAGAGGAAGTTTTTATGTGGGTCAGAGAAGACATTTGCCTAGAAAAATAAAATGCTGCCTATAACAGTAATTCTAATTTAGACAGTTGCATGTCCTGATTATAATTTTTCCTCTGATATCAGGTCATCATCATGTCAGAACTGCGAGATAGCTATAATTATTTTCCAGGTTCTATTCTAACTGGTACACCTGTTATCCATACAACTTTCAAAAGTAAAAGAAAAGCATCAAGACTCAGACACCAAAAAAACTCAAAATAACAAAAAAAATTTTATCAAGATTTTAATAAACTCAGAGTGTAAGATGAGTATCATTCCACAGTGAAATACACAATGTTGCGTTTTCATTGACTTAGTACTTAAGAAATTTCATTTAATGTTTAGTAAAAAGAATTCCATTTTCCTATTAATTTAGAGTTTAAAAAAAAATATTGGTAATTACCTGGTATTTATTGTTTTATTAAGCCAGCAGAACTCAAAGGGATGCTTTCATAGACATCAGGTCCAAAGCATAAAACTTCACAGGGGAAAAGTATCATATTAAAAATAATTGGGAAATTATCTGTCTTAACAGATTGCATTAATTTCTATAACCAATAAGCAGTGCCCTGTGAAGCTGGCTGGAAATCACAGCTTTGATAGTTGATAAATACAAATAGCAACTTTTATTTTTATTTATAAAACGTTGAGAAATTAGTCTTCCATAAACAAGTGTGTGATATTGTGGCCTTGTGGTGGATGATATCAAACCTAATTAGTTGCATGTAAACTATAAGCAGTATAACTTTCAGTCTAATCATATGCGGATACAAATATTTTTGTTACGTGTCAGTAAGAAGAATACAGGTTATTACAACCTTTAGATTAGCCTTACAATTTTAACCAGACACATTAGAGGACATTGACTTGTTTGGAACAGGAACTGTCACACCACGCATTGTCACAGGGAAGACGTATTGCATCTTTCCACATTACAATCATTCTGACTAATGATCATTCTAACTAAGGTCATCCCAATAGAGTTTCAGTGTACTGTGACAGTGAAACGTTTTTGGCATACTAATGTACCTCTCTGAAAAACAAACAGTAATTGAGACATCTGATGATTTCATACTAAGACAACCAAACCGGTGAGGTTCCCCCATCAATAATTGGGTTAGATCAACTGACACTTGTTAGATAATGGCCATCACTGAATGATGCATTACTGTCTGTCTTGTGTATCACGTACAACTTTGGTTTTCCCCTCTGACATGACAGTGGTCTTTGAAAGCACAGAGAAAGTAAAGATAAATTAGTTATTAATGAAATTTGCAATGACAAAAAAGGGAGGCAACAAATTGGGAAAACTAGCAAGTGGCAGGATTGAAAAACTACACATTTGTCTGAAATACAGAGAAAATCAATGCCATAGGTTATGAATACTAAAAGATCACGAGTTCACTGAAGAAAAAACACACTGAAGACTGAACTATGTATAAAGATGTGACCTCTGGCTCAGAAAAAAAACAAACAAACTGTCAACTGTTGGAAGCTGGGAAATATCACTATTTAGTTTCTTCCATCTATGTACATAAAGAGACAGACATTTAATATATATTAATTAACATATATTTACTCTTTTGCCTAAGCATCTTGGTCATGAGCTGAAGACAAAACCAGCCTGAAGACAGCCCTGTATGGCTGTATACGTTATTACTGTCTTCTAACGGATCTACCTTGAAAAAGCTTTCTTGAGGTCCAAGTATCTCAAAGGGTCTTGAAAACATCCAAATGCTCACTGAATACATGTGCAATGATTATCTGCTTTCAAGAGGTAGAAGAGCAATTACTTCCACATTACAGGATTAGTCTTAGGGGACCTAAGAGAGTACTAAATTAAGGCACTTGCACCGTAGCAGACTAAAAATAGTCCTGAAACGCAGAGCTACCACTCTCTCACCTTTACCAACACAGTCAGGTTTAACTATTCACCTCAGCACATTTTAAGCATACATGCATACAGAATGTACCTTATATTCTAAATTTAGCAGATGTAATCTATGCTCTGCTTACCTTTATATTACCAACATAAGTAAAATTTGGCTAAAATGATTCATTAAGAGGGCAGCATCTCTGAGCTAATGATCCAAATGTCTTCAATGCAAGAACAAAAAGTGTCAAAAGGAAAACCTTGAAACTTATTGCACACATACTACTGTTCAGAGGACACAACTTACAGATAGTTCCACATTGACTTACAAAAATCATCCAGTTTACAATAGGGAGTTTTTGCTTTTATAAAGTCTTTAAGCCATAAATTTGTTATTCATTTGCCTCTTCACAGGGGGAAATTTTTCCATAATAGCATTCTAAAATAATTATATTCCCACCTTAGAGAACAGAAAGGTATCTGAAAAAAGGAAACTTCAGAGAAGTTTCAGTTTCCCACAACTGCACAAGACACATACCACTTACAGAATATACAAAATTATAATTTCAACTTTACATCCTTTAGAGATCATTAACAAGTAATTCAATAACTCTACAAAATTATCAGCTTTTTATCTGTTAATGCCTATGTACCTAGTATTTTCAATTTCTCAATTAACTGAGAAACTTAATAGCACAATTGTTAACTTTTAATCCTTTAGATAGCTTTTTAATGTATCTTTCTGCAAAGAACCTTTATTCATTTAGATAACAGATCTATCACATGTATATACGGCAGAAACACTGTTCAAAGCATCTCCTAATAGCATTACAGTTGAAACAACTATCAATCAAAGGTTGCACTCTCAAAAGGAGACAAGGAATATTTTTTCTTTTGGTCAGCAAAAAAGGGGGAAAAAAAAAAATCAGTTTTGCACATAAAGCCAACAGGCATGGGGACGGGAGCATTTTTTGTAACTATGACATCATTGTAGGTCAGCACAATACGTAACTGAACTAGGCCACAAATCAGACTACATTTTGTCAGTTGACACTTTTACAGAAAAAACTCACATTATATTTCATATAAGAGAAACTTGAGAGACATAGCATGTAACAGGTATGGTTCTGCTGAAAGATGGAGGGAACATCTCTAATACAGACTTAAAAGAATTATTTTACAAGTAAGGTCATATATTTTGCCTATAACTACATTTTTGTTTACAGAGGGGTTTTATTTATTTAAACAAATACACAGTTAATCCTGGAACTCTGCTGGAAGCTTTCAGGATATTAAAATATAGGTGCATATTCTATTTAATAGTCAGCCCAAACTTTCCTGGGAAGCAGCTGATCTGTTTTCCATCCTTTCCTCCAGACTTTTCTTATTTTTTTTCCCCTCCCACCTTCACTTGGTTCACAAATTCACAGCATTACTTCAGCTGAAGAATCTGCATTACAACACTTGGCTTTCTAGCAGTAACCAGATATGGAGCTTCCTTTACTGATATTGAGAGTGTTTCCAGAAAACAAAGCTATAGCTACAAATAACACAGAATGCAAAAGACATTATTTTAAAACCATTCTGTGTACAACTATAGAACACAGAGCTCGAAGTGACAAGTGATTGACCTCCAACTCATTATCAGTGTATTTTATGTACATATATATAGATACAAACTCTTACACATGAAAGATAAGTCACACTTCAGGAAAATTTCCACAACAGATAATCTTAATAGTTCATTTAAAAAAAATGACTGTAAAATTCACGGAATGGGTTATTTAATCATTTTCTGAGTAACTAGCTTCAAATTAAACATTTTTCTAGTATCTAACAAATTCCCTTGCAAAAAATGAAGTTGCAGAAAAAATATTTGTAGAAGAGTATCTTTTGAGGGTTATTTGTTCTGTTTTTGACATTAGAGAAAGCATTCTTTTCAGTCTAACCTTTTTACCTATTCTTACAGAATGTGTTTTATTCCAGGAATACAGATTTTTATTTGTTTAAAAACAAACAGAACCAATTTCTTTTTTTTTTCAGTTCAAAACAGATTTTTTTTTTCAGTTCAACTTGTGAATTTCTTTTTCATCGAATTCATAGAAAAAAATACTCTCTGTAAGAGCATTATAGATCAAGACTACTTCATGAATGTATTCATATTTCATGCTAATTAGTCTTTGTACACAATCCCTTTCCCTGGTGTGCCTAGTACATGTGTGTCTGTCCTCAACTGCTCGTTAAATGTGCTATAGTTTATTTGAGCACTGCATCACTGAGACTGAAATAGACATTTCAGAATACAAAACTGCCTTTCTTCCTCTGCTGTATTTTATAAAGCTGCTACAAACAAAAGCTCTATTTCCCTTAGAAAAAACAAGGCATGTAGTAGGTACAGAATGTACTAACTACTAACAGAGCTACCACACAGTAGGCTGGAATTCCAAAATTGTGGAATATATGGGGAGGGGAGAAACACATATTTGTCTGTGTACGACAAGTAGTGATCTTTACTCTTTTCTAATGGGGACCTTTGAGAGACCAAATGGAATCAAAAAATCAAGGCATGCCTTTGAGAGTTTACCTCTCCTTGACTTTTCCTCATAGTTAGCATTGACTCTTCCACCTTTCCTCTTCAAGATTTTAATTTTTAAATTCTGAGAACTCAGGTCTAACAAATATATGAATTCTCTAAGTTACCACCTAAAATTTAAGACATAATAACTAAGAAAGCTCAGTCTCAACGTTGTTATAAAACACATACAAGAGACCTTTTAAGACAATACATGGCTGTTCTTGCTTGTTTATTTTTCCTTCCAAGCCTTTAAGACAAACTACTGCTCTACAAGTTCACCACAACCCCAACACCAACCACACTTTCTGAAAAATCAGTTCTTAGTATTTCCAAAATCAGATTTTTATGTATGAAATAATACAAAATATGTTCATTAATTTATTGCATTTATAGAATTCCCAAGCAGTTCCCAAATTTTACTGAAGGAATACCAACTAATACCTAAAATTACTCAAGCAGCAAAGTTATCATACTTTACTTAAGCAGAAAAACTCTGATAGTAAAACTGTCATACTTCAGAGAAAATAGCCTTCCTTAAATTCTATTGCTGAAGCTTTTTGACAAAATTACTAATTTAAACTTGCAGTAAAGCTGAACAGCAGGGGTTTCTTTATTAATACTCTTCAGAAACACTTTCAGTTCCACAGATTTCTTAACCAACTGATAGTCTCACAGCAAGCATATGCACATGTGGCATCCTCTACAATCTTAGTTTCAAGCTTCGCACTAAAAAAGACAGATAATCAGTGTGGATCTGTAGAAGTAATACAGTGAGGAAGTAACTAGCAAAGTTTTTTATTTGTATCCTCCTGAAGTCTCCAGTGGGGAAGACTAACTTGTCCTAGTGACATTTCTAAAGGGTTAAGCAGAGCTAATCACACTAAAACTGGAGGAATCACCTCCACATTAGACCATTTGCCCTGGATTCAGAATAGATATAATACTGATTTTGAATGTGAACTCGACTTCCATAGGAACTGTGTAAACTACATTATGGTATACCTCAAAGCAATCAATGAATAAAGCTCACAACTTTCAAATATCCCAGACCTAAAACTATTTCCCATCTGTCTCTTAATCTGAATATAATTTAATTCACATAGAGACTACTTGTATACTTCAGTTTTTCTGAAGCTGCAATTATTACAGTTCCTTATATAATGCTAACCAAGATAAAATCCAAACCACTCAATCCAAACCCTTCTGATACAACACCAATGCTCTGAAAAAAATGCTTTAACCATTGTGCATGTAAAGCAAGCAAGCTCCAGGAATACCGAATAAGAGATCTAGGAAAATTGTATCTGACCTGTCCCTCATTAATTTTTTGCCATTATGAATATACTGCAAAGCTTTTAAAAGCAGAGTCCTACAAGAGACATAATTAAAGTGTACTATAGCCCGAGCCACCACTAGTTGGTGCAACTTACCTTGTCGTGGTGTGGTGGCTTACGTGCCTTGTCGGGCCAGACTTAAAATGTTGCACCCTGGCCCTCCAGGTTGGGGGTTTTGTTTTGGGCTAACAACCCAATCATGTAAAAAACCAAAATCTGTTACAGAAATTGCAACAACACTATCCAACCGGGTTCGGTGGCATAGTGTTGTTGCAGCCCTATGCTCCTCGAGGAGTAACAAGGACCAAACAACAACTATAGCCCGAGGTCTCCAGTAAAATTCCTGCATCAGTTTATCCCTATGACATGCTAATTCTGAAAGCATTATTTATATAAGATTTTACAGGAAAACAAGACAGTACACAAAATAAAAATAACACAACTGAGACTGATCCTAACTTCTGAGACAGACTAAATAGATTTTTTTATCTGGGATATTCTTCATTTGCTGTCACATAACAACTCTGCAGTCCTAAACTGAAAAAATAATTTTATATATATATTTCAAACTTCCTGGATGTTTCAAAATAAAGCCTTCACAAAATATCAGTGTTCCCTCACATTAGGTCATACCAATAGCACATCTATTTTCCATAGGATGTTTTTTCAAAATAAAATATATATTCTCTGTGACTCAATGTTACAAATTACCTTCCAAACAGAGAAGAAATCATTTGGCTTATTGAAAAGTAAGCAGTCTAAAATGCTATTTGAAAATATGAACAAGTAAAATTTACAAACATTGCCTCCTAAGTGGCAGCTTTGTTTGTTTTGGCCCCTTCAGAATGTTAGTCTCATTTTAGTCCTTTTGTACTATGATGAATGAAATGGGTACCAATGCTGTTGAAAAAAAGATACACACTCCCTTCAGCAGAAGCAGGTGCTATTAAACAGACACAGTTTGCACAGTGGCTTCCGCATATGAAAAAATTTACACAGAAACATACATACAAGTAATTCTTGGGAGGCCTCATCTGTGCTTCTCCTGAACAATAGCCCAGCTGCAGTGAAACTACATGCATCATTCCTCAGGTCAGTTTGGAAACCGTGCTTCTCTGTGTGAACTATTGACAGTTTGTTTATAAAGTATAACTATTAAGGAGTCAACTTCTGCAGTTAAGTCTTAGGACCTGATGCAAAACTGAACAGAAAGAATGCATGCACCTTGTTCCCCCCCCTTCTTTTTCTCTCAATACTTTAAACACAGTAAAGCTGGGTAGAAAAGCTTTTATTTCATTGGTAATCATATAAAAATATTTTTTCCTTAATCAATAAGTATATTCTTATGCATTTACTGTGCTCATTGTTTAGATAATTCGAAGATCATTTAAGAATCAAAAATGCATATATAATATCTAAAAATACAAATATAGACACACACATATATATATATATATGTAAGTCTATGCTAAGTGGTAATAATTTCATGCATCAGTTTGTTTAAACAATGTAAAGCTTTTTCCATCCCTGAGTTTGACAGTTTACCTATTGGATAAATTGAGTTGAGAAGGAAAGGAAAATATGAAAAATGGCAAACTAATAACTGACTCCTTTATGGTACCTGAATTTATTCTGTTGTTGAAAAGAAGAACCCATTTCAAGTACACAAAGATGAAAACAAACCAGCCTACATCACTTCTATGTGAAGATGAGATATGAAGATTGATTACCTAGGCATGCAATTTAACTAACTGAAATTCTTGTAAGACACAGGAACATTTGGTTACCCTACTCTGCGAAGCAGTATGTTCCTTTGCTTTGGATACACACGCTTCTGAAAAGGAGAGGGCAAGGAAGGGAAGGGAACAAACCTACACATACTGATTTAATCAGAAGACCAAGGGAGCCACCTGCAGTTTGCAATCCAGAAACAAATACATTATGAGTTTGTGGGTGGTTTTTTTTATTTCGCCAAAGCAATGCATATAGCTGAGCTAGAATAATGTACCTGTGCTTCATACCAGAGATTCCTGGATTAAACTGAAGCTTGCTGTCTCCCACCTACAAATACAGCTGTGTTACAGGAACTTCAGACAAACTGAGTGCATTTAAAGCTTGTAAAAGTTTAAGTTCTCTGATGAATTCAATCTAGGCTTCTCAGCATATCAAATTCAGATCCATTTTTTAAAAGTACTAATCCCTTTTTACTTATAAGCACAAAATGTAAATGAATGCAAACAGTTTTCCTTCAAGTTTAATGGTGCACCAATCTCATTCTTTGGCTGCTATTATCTCTTTACTAACAAATAGATGAAAAAGTAATAGAAACAAAACTTTTTTCTCCCCACTAAAAATGTTTCATCACATCAAGCAAAAAGGAAGGGCTGATGAAGAATGACGTGTACTTCATGTTGTCATTTGTGAGTCAAGAATAACAGTGAGTATAAGCTGTATAATATTGACAGAGCAACACTGCACAGAGGTAGAACCAACCTTGAGATATTACATCACCGATAGCAGAATAAAAAACTTTAAAGCCGCCTTTAATGCATGCAAACCTGATTGTTTCAATGAGAATGTTTGAGGCTAAAACATTCACTCTAATCAAGGAAAGAACACTATCTGCTTCAGCAGACTGACTGGTCACAGAGGGGGTTAAAAATACTAAAATTCATGTCAGAAAGACATACCTGTTAGGGGGCAAGGGGAAGGAACAAAAAGTCAACTGAATCAACAGTATCTACTGACTTATATTGAAACTAGCCTATCTTACTTTCCTCCTCTCCTCAGTATTTGCAGAAGTGTAAACAGAAAAAAGTATAAGTTACTCCAGAAATTTGAAAAAAACCCTGCAAATACACACTATCCTTTTAAGAACAGGTGGATTCACAGCAGAAAAAAGTCAGCCTGCTTTACATCAGACACACAACACAAAAGATATAGCTTTAAAGGGCCCTTCATGACTAGGTGATTTGGTAGCCACTACTACATTCCCTTCTGCATAATGGCACCTTGCACGATTGAAATTAGAAGGTACAGTAAGGTTTAAAAGACCCAAACTATTGTGAACATTTAATGGCTCAACGAGTAGCAGCAGAAGGGCCACAAAGAAAAGTCACTGAAGACCGCACATGGGTATTCCACATGTGAACATAAGGTGAATATCTGCATGATGTTAATGGGTAAGATGACACTATTTACTTGCACATGGATATTACAGAATTAGCACATTAATACTATCAACAAAATGTGTTCAAACCAGAAGGAGTTTTTTAATTAAAGCCTGATAAAAGTGTAAAGGGCATTGTATCGTCTTGGTTTAAATGATCTGATCTGTTTAACAGATATTACGAAATTAAAATACAAACAGTTATGTCTTTCATGTTGCTGTACTACAGAACTTTTGCAGGAAGAACAATAATTTAAAATACTGAAGTTGTTCAAATTTCCTGGCATATTTTCTTAACAATGGAAAATAGAAGTTCAAGGTATAATAAGGTGTTCTTGTGGATACAGCAAGCAAGGGAAAATAAAAGCTTAAGTGGGTGGGAATAGCAGCTCACTTACATTTTGGCCTTCAATTCACTACTCCAAGAAAGCTGACATTTAGACCTCAAATGACATTGTATCCACAGAAAGTAGGAGGCAATCAAAAGACTACCACAGCTCAAGTTTTAATAAGTCACCTTAATTAGAATGTAGTCATCCAAGCACTTTAAGGCAGGGAAGAATAACATACAAAAAGTTTACAGAACTGAAGGAAATCTTGATAGGCTACCCCAATCAACAAATGCAAACAGAAAACGCTAGTCAATGACCTACTAGCAGAAATAAAATTGTCAATATCTTTTAAATAGAATTTTACCAGCAAGTCAGAACAACCCCAAGCAGACTTATAAAGGAGGAAAATCTCCACTGTAAGATTATACAATTTGTGGTGAAGAACTCGAGATGCTGATGACTTGTTGCAGCACCATTTGGTCTTCACTCTTCAGAGGGAGATAGGATGGGTGAGCATAACACCAGGGAAAAGAAGAGGTGGATGGTAAGTTTGAGTGTTAGTATCAACATAATTGGAATAATGGTAAGCGTTTGTTGTATTTTGATTGGACTTAACACTGTAAAGTACAAATAAGTGTTGAAGTCTCCATATAAAGTTTGTATACTTTCTGTTCATGTAAACATCAAGCATACATCTCTGATACCACCCACATACAGTAATAGCCAGTATTCCACCTTCATCTATTTTTAGACCCAGTCTCCTCACTATTTCCAACATATTTAAAAAAGAACATTAATGTTATAATGTTTACAATAAACTCATTTGGATAAGCATTGTTATCTGCTTACAGTTCTGCACAAGCACAGTTTCCTGAACTGTCTAACCTTCATAGCCTAAAAAATAAACTATTTATCACCTTCAAATAAGCATTATTAATAATGTTGACAAAAGAGGATGTTGATATCACTATAGTTCGTCTTATTTAAACATCACCTTTTTCTTAACCTCATCATGTCATATTTTGTGTCTTCCCGGACTGTTCTTCAGGTTTTTTGGTAGGCTTGTTACCCTCTTTCTTAAATTTTTCCATCACCTTTTTCATACTACTTTCACAGTTGCCCATTTCAACCCTCTTCCCTCCTCAAACAACAAAACAAGTTTAGGTACTAAAATCCTAGCACTGACCCAAAACATGAACAAGTTAAAACTAAACTTTAGTTAATCCTATCAACATTTTACTAGTTGTTCATGCTTACTAATATTTTAAAATTGAGCTACAGACGAGTTCTGAAAGTTGTTCTCAGAGGGAGATATCAAAGCTAGGACTGGACAGCTACCTAAGTTTTCATATTGTCATTACTTAAACAAGACCATATTAAAATAAGCTATTTGGCATATTTTATACTAAATATATATTATTACACTATATATATGGAAGTAAGAACCTGGATATTTTGTTCATGTTTTCCTCAATTGTAGTTTACATGCAAGTTTCTATTTTCTCATCTTTTCTCACTCAAATTGCTGTAAGCTGAAAAATACAACTCTGCTATTGAAACTTTAATTTCAAAAACACATCAAAATGATTGTTGAATTGTATTTTAAAAGTCTAATCATAAAGAAGCAACAGAACCTTGATTGAGAAGTTTTCCCTTGAGGTAAGTTGGATGGATAATGAATTCTGCACTGGAACAATCCCAGTAGTTACAGACTATTATGTACTAATTACTACCTTTACAGATCTACTGTACACATAATTAATTTCTTCAGAGCACCACTATCCTTCTTGACTGGCAAAATACACAACCTAAATTACAAGAGCCAGAAATTAACATGATCCTTTAGGGAGAAGGCATTAACTTGCTTTGTAGTGTTTTGCAATTAGACTATCAATCAAACAGTGAAAAGTGATTTTGATAGCAGCAGGCCAGATAACTTTATAATAACGTGGCAATACTCAATGTATCTGAGGCCCAAGCATATGATGTATCACAACTTATCTACAGAGACATAACATTTTAATCCTTTAATTCTACCTGCTAGAAGACACTTTATCATACAAATATATATGTATTTAATATTCAAAAAATTAAACACCAATATAGGGAGGTTTTGAGATCATATTCCACAAAGCACCACAGACATCACACTGCTGCTGGTGTTCTTTTCCCTTATACCAGTAGCCAAAAAACATAATTTGAGTCAGTTAAGGGACAAAAGCAAACTTTAGAAAACGAATGTTCTAGTGGCACAACATAATATGACCTGCTTAAGTGATTTATAAGATCTGCTATTCTATTAAGTAAGCTTTTGCCGAGAGCACTAACATTTTAAACACTTCAGGGGGGTTTTGTTTGTTTGGTTTTTAAGACATTCTACATAAATATAAACCCTGCCAACAAGCAGTAGCCCAAGCTTCCAGAGATGTATAAGCAGAGTGGCTTAATAAGCTAAGCATAAATTCTTATTCAACTTCATTACAATATTTCCCTCACTAGAAAATTACTATTATGTATTTAATCAAAGATGTATAATTTTTTTAGGTCTAGAATTTTGACAGTGGGACCACTTAAAGACTTCTACAGGAAGGCAGTCTTAGTTGACAAGGCATCTCATTATTTCACTGTATTGACAGAAATTAACAACTTAAGATTACATAATAGACTCACAAGGACAAGATGCATTTATCTGATCACTTGGATCTCCTCTCTTCCGTTAGGAATACTGCAGGGTTCATACTATGTAATCCAGCCAAGGAGGATTGTTCATTGAGTTTATTTCACATGTTCTTTATACTCCATGAACTAGAAAGGATTTTTTTTTTCATTTAACGAAATATTTACGTGATCACACAAGTTTTAAGAAGGATAACACCTTACTATGTAAAGGTTATCTCCTTGTCAAAAAAACCCACATTGTCTGAAGAGACTGTTGCTTGCAGGTAAGATTTAACTGTTTTGTAAGTAAGAAGATAAGGTTGAGCTAACAATACCTCAGTAGAACCCCTTCCTCTTCCTATTTGAATATCAAAATGCAAATCAATCCATGATAAGATTATTTTGCAAACCAAATACTACTGAGCCTGAAATTTTCAAGTTGTGACTCAAAAACTGTAAAAGGATGATGCATGTTTTCACCAGCAAAATCACTGCTTTCACTTTTAAGCAATGCATGATTCACAAAATTCTGGATGATATCAGAATCTCTCTTAGAATTAACCAGGTCAAAAGAAAACAAGTAACCAATTAGAAACTAATACAATCTTTACGCTTTTCCTCTGTGCAGCTACACAAGGAAATATGCATCTGTGTGTTCCATTGCCACCCACAATGCAGTAACTCTCCCACATCTTAATATCACCCAACTTGTTAATGATCACCACAGTTGCCCACTCACTTTCAAGTGTGCCTGATCTGGAATATCATTTACTTGCCAAAATGGTCTGTGAGACTATAATCATTGTTTCTATCCCTATATCTGGAAGCACAATTCCAAGCTCAAAACACTCATCTAAGATCTTTAACGAGAATTCGAAGTCCTGGGGTCCCATTTGTCAGAGGCCCTTAAAAGGTATTCAAGATCATCTGTATTTCTCTTGAACAAAAATAGAGAAAATCCTTCCAGATTGTACTGAGACAGTGATATTTTGATCTCAGTTAACTCTGTTCAAACCCCAAGATCTCAAAATCCTGTAAAGTGTGACAGAGAATACTTTTTAATGTTTTCATTGTTCCCTGTACAACAGCTGTTTTCATAACTGTGCTCAGTAAATGATTTCACAAACCAAATACTGTAGTTTGACTGTTAGTACTAATTTGAACCTAATTAAATACATTCTACATATTCACAGGGCATCAAAGTCAAATATCTAATGTTGCAGTACCAAGTAAGATTTAACTTTACACATACTTTTTAAAAATAAACTTGCATCCAAATATATTTGAAGTAAAACTATTTACCAGTCAGGGAACATTCCTTTTTGTGCCTGGTGCTCTGTGATGAAACATTCTCATGTTTTACAAGCAGCTAACTGAAGAATGTAATAATTCGTTAACTAACGAAAATTGTGCTTCAGAAGCGTCTTATAATGCTTTCCTCCCGCCCCCCCTCTACGTTTGATCTCCAAAAGCACCACTTCCTTGCAGCTTTGGCTGCCTTGCTTGAAAACAGGTAGCACTCAGATAGCAAAGCAGCACGTAGTTTAGTGACAACCAACACTAAATTATTCTTGGAGTATCTTAAAACAAAACTATGCTAAATGAGGAAAAACCCCAAAGTTTTATTCTCATTGTGCCAGAGAACCATGAATAGAATTCAGAGGTTTAATCAAATTGGAGTGATGTATTCCTACTGGCATCCAAAATGCCATGAAATACAAGATAGTAAACACGAAGTCATCACAATTGCTTTCAGCAATTGTGAGTTTTCTTCCACTCATCCATTTATTTGTTTTACATGCTGACTGTGCTCTCAAGAGAATATAAAATGCATTTCTATTTCTCTCTCTATTGCTCTCCTGCAATATATTAGGAGACCACACCAAGAAACAGGACTAAAGCAGAAGAGAAATTTGATCCTAGATTATGCTCAAAATAAGTATTTGGGGGATTAATGAGCTGCCTGTGGCTGTTAAGGTAAAAGGCAAGGAAGAATGGTGAATACCCTTTTAATGTTTCCCTTTGCATATAGCAGTTGCAGAAAAAGTTGCTTGTGGAATGCAATTATTTAAGCCTGTGCCATAACTCAATGCTCTAAGTCTCTTCTTGACTTCTAGTAAATTTTCAAGTTTTAAGAAAAACTTGAACTCAAAGAAAGACCACACTAGCTTTCTCTATTAGTCAGTCAAATAAGATTTAATGTCCTAGGTAATATGTAGTAGCATTTTCAGCAGTCTTCCCGTCCTTTCTTATGGCCTGTTATTTTCTACAACGAAAGGAAAAAACAGGAAAAATACCTGCAAGGCTATCACCACAGTAAGCTGTTTGGAGAACTTCTGTTGTTCCTAGTTTTAGAACTGCAACTACGTCAAGAGGAATTTCCTCTCCTATGAAACCGACAGCTAAGTAAAAATTTCAAGAGGGTTTTTTCAGCATTTTTAATGAAGAGGCTTTTCAGAAATTCAGAAACATTCCATCAGATTTCTGATGAAAGAATACAGCTCAAGGCAGAAGCTTGTCATTTCCATTAAGAAGGGTCTTGTTCCATTGTAAGTGTTATCTGCTGTTCTTTCCCTTAAAGGTTTTCCTGTATTGCTGTCACACTAAAACCAGTGACGAACTCATATTATTTTAACCTCACTACTATGCTATGAACGAAGAATCTATCAAACTTTGGTTTGGAAAAAAGCGTTAAATTACTGGAGATGATGCATTGTACTCATGGCTTCAGTAACTACTGAAAAAAGCAAAAGCTCTGAGTGAAAGAACTACATATTTATCCTACAAAAAACACAGCTACGACTTTGAAGGGGTTTCAAAAGAGCACAGAAAGAGACATTCAGAAGTAACTCAAGGAAGTCACTGAAGAAATGGTTCGGGAAAGTTACAGTCTTCTGAGAGACCTTCCTTAATCAGAGTTAACTTTTCAAACACGGTACTAGTATAAACTGCAGTTCTTATGCCTGAAATTCAGAGAATAGCCAGGATACCACAAGCCTCAATGTGCAATAGATCTTAAATTTTGAAGTAATAAAATCCTCAAGTAATTGATAGAAGCGAGAGCATTCTAGTGGTTCAAATTAAAACAGAAGAGTCCCTATGGTTAAAATACAAAACAACACATGAATTGTTAATTTTCAAAGTCAAAATTTAAGTAAAAAAAAACAGCACAAAAATGCTTACAGTCAGTACTCACTTCAAAATACTAAGTGTATGTTTACTTACTCAGATTTGGCCTATGAACACTTGATACATCTGACTCCACCTTCAAGAACAGCACGTCCCTAAAGTATATTGTATTCTGACTGGTTGATAAATGGACAAAAGATTTGTAGCTAGATCAGGAATTTATTCTTTCAGTATCTATCATTTCTTGGACCCTAATTTGTTGGGCTTCCTCATTAGCACCTGAGTAAGTTATTATTGAACTATACTTCAGCAGTACTTGCTTCTTTTCAGTGGCTGAAGCAAATTACTGGTAAATGGCCACATATGAAATACCGATCAACTGACCATTAACCATGGATAATAATGAAAAGACTTGAAGAGGCTGTGTGCAGCTTTGGAAGTAATGACAGTTACTAATGACAGTAACAATGCAGTTTAACTGTTTATAATTGGGGGTGGTGGGGGGGATGCTTCTTAGATTACACAACACAAATTTAAATACTAATTAAAGGAGTACATTTAAAAACTTTTTATTTAAGAAAAAAGAAAAAGTGAGAGCAAAGACTAAGGACACAAGCACAAGAACTTTGAAAAGAATGATGGTTCCAATCCACATATTCCAGAATCATGACAGTAGGCATTTTAGAGAGCTGTGATTTTGTGTGTCAACTGTATATTGTAATTGCTACTTTCTAAGTCTTGTACTTGGAGAGGATTTTGATTTAGTAGAGTGATACAGAAGTAAACTTTGTTACACAAACCCTCCATGTGTGGAGTATCTAGAAGAACCTGACAACTTACAGTTCCTGCAGCTAGGAATATTAACGCAGATAAGTTTTATTTTAGGATTAGAATTTAAATTTAATTATTAATTTGAAGAAAAGTCACATCTTTATGCAATACACCCTGCACTTCTAAGAGGTATTATTACAAAAGGTTCCTCCCCAAGTGCAGGAGGAGCAACTCTTGTAACAAACTGCTATACTTAATAATAACAACATAGGTTTTAAATTATCTTCCTGCAACAAAATCATTATATGAATTCCATGGTATTGCACAAAGCATAGAAGAGACTGCCATTGCACAGTTCTAAACTTAAAAAAAGTATAATACAAAGTAAAAGAAGAATGTACCTTTCATTTGTGTTCCAAAGGTAAGCGCCAATTTTGCAAACAGTTCTGGGTTTTCAAATTTATCTTCTTCAGCTTTTACCCAAAAGCTGTTTTCTGCTATCTCTTGAGGCTCAATCTGAAACAAAAATGGCATCTCCAAAGTTAGTAACTAGTATTTTCAATAGCCAAGTTAAAGCCAATGCTACTAGACTTTTGTGATAATCGGCCTGAATTAAGTTTAGGTATGTTCCAGGTATTACGTTCTCTTAAAGATGCTTCCTAAATAAAACACAATCAGATGAACTGCCCTCCATCTACACAATGATTTTTATTGTATTTCTCCCATTCAACAAGTTTTCCAAACAGGCTTGATAACATATTAGCATCTGGGTTTGAAAGTGTTCTGGCTTTCCTGGCTTTCTTTTGATAACTTTCTAGACAGTTCCTAAATTCTTCACCACTGCTATGCTTCCCTGCTACTTGAGAAGAAATAGTCTTTCTTACACTGCTAGAGCACAGAGTAACTTATTTGCAAATGATATCTCAATGTGGACCTTCCAGTAACTTAATATTAAGTCTGTAGGAAGAATTATCTTTTTAAATATAAAAAATAGTTTTATACTTGATATCACTTTTTTTTTTAATAGTTTCAATTTTTCAAATGTAAACACAGATTTCATTACAGTCTCTTATTTGATACTGGCTATATTAAAAGAAGAAAGTACTCTGCCATATAGAAGATGAAAGCAAATTTTACTCTTTATGTATGATTCTGAACAGCTATTTTGTTTTCTAAATATGTTCCTCTTCCAGTTATTAAAATCTTAGTGATTCTCGTTTACGAATTTGTTTAAATGCCAATTAATTTTCAAGGGCTACTTAACTTCAAGACGATATGCAGGAAACTCACAATACTGTATTTGTAAGTCTCACTAGTATTTCACTGCAACACATTGATCCTCCACCTTTTTTCCCTAAGATCAATCTGTTAACATGTAGCTGCTTTACCACCAGCTGCAGGTGAGATTTTTAAAAAAAAAAACAAACTACCTTAATCCAACACTAATGGTGAAGACCATTACAACAAAAGGAACTAAATTAAAAAGGAAGAATTTCATTCCCAAAATGATGGCTCCTTAAGAGTGACTATCAAGTGACTATCAAACAGACTTTCCTGTTTTTCAGTACGACTGAAATCTTTGGCACTGTTCCTAGAGCACTTAAGTAATGTCTCCATCTGCAGTTACTTTCCATTGTCATACCCAGAGTTCAGATGTACACTTTATAAATTATTTCTTTAAACACATGAACATAATTGATTACAATGAAATTGGCTGTAATGACAAATGCATAAACTAAAAAGCTTATTTTTCTGTATGTTTACAGATTACTAGTCTGAGTATGTTTCAGAGTTACAAAACTAGTGCAACTGACTCTAGAATCAGATATTACTTAGCAAAGACAACTGAGTGTAGAAAGTATAAATTACATGTACGGCAGGAATTCTTCCCTGCTTATGTGAGACATCTAAATAAATGAAAGAGATAAATGAACTGTAGGAGAGGAACTATCCTAACCAAAGCAGTGGCAAGTCAAAGATGAGCAGTGACATCAGGAGAGAATAATATTGTCAATGGCATAAAAATTCTCTCCTCCCCTAGAAAATATAAATCTGTGATGAAACCTATAGTCCATAAGGAAAACAGTCCAGATGGAAATACCTAAACAGATCCAAGGAGTTAATAAAAAAAACCCTGGAAGTCAAGACTGTAAGAGAAGCTAAGTGAAATAATAGCCACAAAACATTTTCCGAAAGGCCCAGGTGGAAATGCATTTCTCAAACATTAGAGCTCCATTTCAAAAGGAGGAAAAAGTACTTTAAAAAAAAATCCAGGAAATTATTTAATAGAAGCTTTGAAGAGAGTAATCTCCTAAACAGAAAGAAGACAAGGACATTCAAAGGTAAAATATCTTCAACTGACAATAAACATTTCATAGGACGGGAAGTAACCTTTCCTTTTATATAAAAGGTTTTAAAGGTTATAAAATTGTATAATTCAAATGATTCATAAAAGAGTACATGAACTAAAAGGACTTTTATATGGCTAGATAATTTCAAAGAAAAAAAAAAAAACCAACCCCAAATCTCTGGATTCCAACACAGGGTAATGCCATATTCCTCAAAGTAATACATGAGCATCTTCTCCAGCATGACAACTCACACATTCTTGTTTCTTTTTAATAATATAACTAGGCTACTTAAAACAGTAATTTTTTTTTTATTCTAGAAAATATAATCAATTGGTGTGGCTGGCAGGAGGTTAAAAGAAATTTTGCACCAGTGTTTTAAGAAAACAGCAGGACTATGTGAGTCCTTTCACATTCAGAAGCACTAAAGCTAATATTTATTCCCCCAAAAAAAATGGTTTTCTGGAAACACAGTGAGAATTAGATGTAAATAAACAAAGGAAATTCCTCATCAATTTGATCTTGCTGCACTCTCTAGTTACTTGTAACATCACCCTCATCTACAATTCTCTAATGGGCCTGAACTTTCCAGCACTGTGATCCAATGATGTGATTAATTTCAGAGGCTTCACACTGAAATGAGATAGCATCTTCAGCCAGCAGCAACATCTGGCATCCCAGGTCATCCAGCTCCATCCAGGACAACCTGATAACACCCAACTTTCTAGAAAGATGTATATCTACATCCTGAAAAAAAAAAAAACCCTGCACTATTTCAGAGTGAGATTTAAATTACATGTTCAATGTTAAATTGCAGCTTAAGGTCAGCAATGACCATCTGTGGCCACTTAACAGCTTACTTTCATCAACAATTTGATTTTACTAAGTTCTTAGTATCAACACACTATCAAGCTAGAACATGGTTTTCAAGGAAACTGTCAGACAGTAGCTAGTAGACCAAAGATTTAGTACCTTGACAAACAAGGAGCAGATATCCCGTCAAACTACACTGAACTCCAAGCTAGAGCTGAAACCAGATGACATGCAATATATAAAAGTCCTCCTTTGATTTGCCTTGATGATTTGGTGATCCATATGTATTTTCCTACAGTACACTTCAATACGTCTAACACGTTTTATACCACTCAAAAACTGCCAACCACAAAATGCCTTTAAGATGTGATGGTTTAGTCTTGATGATAGATATAATTATCTAGTACATTAAATTTATTTGCTGTGTATGGAAGGAACAATGGCTATACTGATGAAAAAGGGGTTTTAAAGCAACGCATACGCAAACACACACCTGCATATTTGCGTAACTTCTCTTGTCACAGTGTGACCAATTATATTGAGAGGCAAGTAATAACTAGTAACTGCTCTTACAAGTTAGTTTACAAATCAGATTTACTTGAGCAGTAAACTGCAAGCACAATGTTTATATTTTCAGATGTTTTAAAAAAAATGAAGTTTGGTTAAATATAACCATGTCAAGACTGTGCAGGGTCTCACTCACAGTCACTGGACATTAATGGTGCCCAAACGTTTCCCTTGAGCAGTCCCATAGCTCCTCCCAGTGGCCACAGGCCTGTGCTAGCACATCACTAATTTGAAACAACCAATATCCATCTCCGAGATTAATAACCTACAAGTACCACTACAGCACAGATACCTGCATTCTCTGAACTTACAACTACATCAGACATCACCAACTTAGAAGGTGTCTCCATGAAATAGCATGCTGTTATCTATGTTTGAAAACTGCTTTAGGACTATTCCTAATAGGTTGGACGCCTGTACGCAACTTAAAGCAAAGCTACAACTCACGTTCACTGCACCTAACAGAACAGTGCCCCATCTTTTCATCTGGGTCATCACAGTTTTACTATCTCCTTTGATACAAACCAAGCATACAGGCAACTCTCTGCAGAGCTATGAAATTCCATGAGTATTCACCCACCAAACATGCTCCACATACTTCAGGAGTCAGAGATGTGCTCTCAGATTTGCCCTTATCACAGGGCCAACGGAGAAATAAAATACAGCAGTACCGACTGCCAGCTCCTGCTGTCATCACATAAATCCACTGAGTTCTCTAAAAGCTCATGGAAAGAAATCTCTTGTTCAGCAATATGCAACCCACAGACTTTTTTTAGAATTTTGTATTGGAAGTAAATTAGCTTCCTGGGATACTCACCTGTCAAACATCAAAGTTCTGTCAATAAGAATCTCATTTACAAATTAATTATAGTACACAGTATCAACTATATTTGTAAAGTAAAGGAGGGGGGAGGAACACCAGCTTCACAACTTTAATAAAGCCATGACTAACTCAAGTTTAATATTAAATCACATACCGCTAAATCAAATGCAGTAATAATTTCACACAAAACTAGACAGTTAAAAATTCACTCTAGCAAAAAATTTCTTCAATGCTTACGATAAAAACTGATGTTTAACACCACCATTGCCTTTAGAACCTTCTGGTAAGTTTTGCAACTATCTTGACAGGGTAAATACCTGCCTTTCTCAAAGAAAAACACTGTTAAAGTGTGTTTTGCAGTACAACTATCATTGACAGGCAGGTAAGGCAATAAATGTCAGATTTTCTTTCAAACTTCCAGAACATATAACAAGAACACAAGAAACACAAACACAAAATAATTGGCTTCATTTCTTCATTAGATGCTTTAACTTACAGTAAATTACTGTATTTATTCAGAAGACTGATCTTAAAATAATTCTTAACCTGGTGTCAAGTCATCCACCCTTAAACAGAAAATTTTAGTAGTTTAATTCTCTATACTTACTATCATAGTACATATATAGTTATTTCTTTTAATTAGGAAGAACTCTCAGCAATGCCTTCCCACTATTCTGTCTTTAAGGTAGTCAAGTTCATGCAAGCCTTTTAAAATGAAACTAGATAACCCAATGAATTACCACCATAGTGGTTTCACTCATACCTCATTTTTAAAAGAAATTCATAGAAGATATAACCAAAGCAATCATGCACTGCTCTGTCAAGAAGATATCAAAGCCAAAATTACAGATTCTGAAAGCCTGATCCACTTTCAACCTGCCCTCAAAAAAAGAAAAAAAAAAATAATCATAAAACATAATTTATGGCTCCCTCAGCTTACTGAACCTGGAAAAGACAAAACTGAAATCAGAGTTCTGCCTTACATTGTCTTCCAAAATTCCATGTACTCATTAATACTGTTTTACTGCATTTTATACTTAAAGACTCAAGTAAAACCTCTTAATACATCTCCTTTCTCAATATTCTTTCTCATTACTCAGACACAGCTACTTCAATTAAGAAGTTACAGTCTAAAACATGTAGCACTTAACTCTATACAAAATCAGCCAAAATTCTGAGAGCTGTTAGCTACAATTATCCCCAGAATACGGGGTGTTATAGGCTCTTGGCATCATTAAACACTTCGAATTTATTCCATAGCGTAAGGTGTCTTTGAAAAC
This sequence comes from Aramus guarauna, assembly GCA_013400195.1. Lineage (NCBI taxonomy): Eukaryota > Metazoa > Chordata > Aves > Gruiformes > Aramidae > Aramus > Aramus guarauna. The sequence goes on along the minus strand of VXBL01006109.1, from coordinate 613,502 downwards.
CAATACCAAGTAAATCACAATCACTGCATTTAGAAACATTCTGGATAGAGAAAGGAATGAATTCCCCAAACTTGATGAGTACTATTAATAAACTAATGTAAACTCTAGCACATTACCTCCTCCTTCCTCAAAAGTCACTTTTTGATCAATGGGAATAAAAACAAATATTTTAATACCTTTGACCAGTTGATTCTCTTCATTGTGACTTCCAGCTTATACTTTTTCTTCTCCTTCATCCCATGTGGTAACGCTGGTATCACCATATAGGGAGCAAAAGGAACACCTCCGAGAGCTGGTGGCATTGGAGGCCCACCAAAAGGCGGAGGCGGCGGCGGTCCTGCTCCGCCAGGCAGCGGAGGCGGCGGCGGTGGTCCTGCTCCACCAGGCAGCGGAGGTGGCGGCGGTGGTCCTGCTCCACCAGGCAGCGGAGGTGGCGGCGGTATTGCTCCGCCAGGCAGCGGAGGAGGTGGCGGCGGCATTACTCCGCCAGGCAATGGAGGTGGCGGCGGCGGCATTGCTCCGCCAGGCAATGGAGGTGGTGGAGGTATTGCTCCGCCAGGCAATGGAGGTGGGGGTGGTGGAGGAGGTATTGCTCCACCAGGCAATGGAGGTGGGGGTGGTGGAGGAGGTATTGCTCCACCAGGCAGAGGAGGCGCTGGAGATGGTGGCGCATTCTCATTTGGTAGGGTTGGAGGTAATGGTGCTACTTCTGTCAGTTGAACTGTCAGGCCTGGACCCTGAAATATAAAAGAGAAAGTCTTTCCATCAGGGAAGGAAGGAGGTTTGATATGAAGTTGAACAAAGTAGGATGCCTTGTAGTCAACTATACCTCAAGAAAAAGTGAGAAATGCAACCATTCTCCTATCTTAATGAGAAGCAATAACAATAGATTATACCATGTACCATAAAACTGCCAAGTAAACTGAATAACCTAGCATTTTTATAAAAACAAATTGTTTCCATTTTAAAGAAAATTTAACAGTAGCAGTAACATTTAAGTGAACTGAACAGCATTTTATGTCTTANGAGGTGGTGGAGGTATAGGCAATGGAGGTGGGGGTGGTGGAGGTGGTATTGCTCCACCAGGCAATGGAGGTGGGGGTGGTGGAGGAGGTATTGCTCCACCAGGCAATGGAGGTGGGGGTGGTGGAGGAGGTATTGCTCCACCAGGCAGAGGCGGCGCTGGAGATGGTGGCGCATTCTCATTTGGTAGGGTTGGAGGTAATGGTGCTACTTCTGTCAGTTGAACTGTCAGGCCTGGACCCTGAAATATAAAAGAGAAAGTCTTTCCATCAGGGAAGGAAGGAGGTTTGATATGAAGTTGAACAAAGTAGGATGCCTTGTAGTCAACTATACCTCAAGAAAAAGTGAGAAATGCAACCATTCTCCTATCTTAATGAGAAGCAATAACAATAGATTATACCATGTACCATAAAACTGCCAAGTAAACTGAATAACCTAGCATTTTTATAAAAACAAATTGTTTCCATTTTAAAGAAAATTTAACAGTAGCAGTAACATTTAAGTGAACTGAACAGCATTTTATGTCTTACCAATGCACAAAACATTTATCCCACTTAGGATATCCTGGCAAGCTGGGACATCAGTGATGGTAATAACAATGCTGAATTTTAACAACACAAATCCACCAGTGGAAAATGTTCCACAGAAGTCACTGAAGCAGCTATTGCAGTGCAAGAGGTTATGAGACCACAGTTGTTCATAACTATCCTGACATCTGGGGGAGGAACAATCATGCTTTCCCTTTAAATCTGTCTGCAGTTGTTTCTCCGATGATAGGAAGAAAGAGCAATTGCAATATCCATTCTAATAAGTTGTAAAAGGAATGATGAAGAGAAACAGCAGCATGTTAAACCATCAGAGAGGTTTCTGTATTAATAACATGATGCTAGCCTAGTATGAATTCCTCAAAGATTTTTGTCCTTCAAGACTATCTATCTGTTAAAAAGTAGCATCAGGAGGTATGCACAAACCACCATATGAACTCATATTCTATTTCCTCTACTAATTTTTTATTTTAAAATTATTATGTAACATAGGCTGTTCATTTAATCTGATTTGCATACTATTTCCCTACACAATTCTTTATGGTGTCTAGTTTAAAGGAAGAGTTTGTAAAAAAAAAAAAAAAAAATCAAGCTGAGAAAAACCTGCGTGCATCTAAAAATAAGTGCCACAATATATTGTATGGGGAGCACAACACTAGAGAAAAAGCATAGAAACTAGAAAGTTAACGTGTATCATTTTTAATTGTACCATTACTGTGAATGAACTGTCATGACTGGATAATCTGAACTGTTAGAATCAATGTAACAGAATTAATAATTAATTAGACTAAAACTAATTGTTTGGCTTTGCATAAGGCATGTGTTTGGCCCATGAACTACCACAGAAGTTGTAATGCAACATTTGCTGAATAACTCATAAAAAACAGACTGTCAAATTTCAGTGCTACATTGTCTTGTAGATATTTGTAACAAACATTAAAACTGGCAAGAACAAAGTATGAACAGAAGTGTCTGTGTGTGAAAACCGAGTAGGAAATCATACGACACTAAAGGTTACAAAAATGTATCACTTGTAGTGGTATCAAAGGATGCAATGACAATGAACAGCAATCCAACTGTTGAACGCAACATATGCGTTGTTGAACGCAACGTACAAAGTGAGATCATAGGCATTAAGATATTCACAATAAGGAAGAAAGGCAACAGGCAGACCTTGCCTAGCATTGAAAGAGTACGAAATAAGCCAGGCTGAGGCAAAAGCATCAAACCACAGTATCTGTTGGTTCCTAAAAGGTATAGAAGACCTGTCTAAAACTCAGTTCATTGTCATTAAACAAAAGGAACCCAAGAGATATTATGAGGGCTCAACAGGCAGCATTTCTTGTCCTCTCTGCTTCACAAGTGATCCTGAACAGATCACTTGGAGATACAGTTTTTGTGCTTGCGAGCAAAATTTATGATGAAATGAATGCAAGTAAAATCAGCTTTGATGAAACTAAGTATCACCTTCACCTTCTATAAGGTCTTGTATTTTTTGTTATATTTACCTATGAGACTGTATAAAGCTAGTGTAATACTCATTTCAGAAATGGCTACAGTCCGATATTCAGACTTCAAAAAAAAATATTGATGTTATCGGTTCCATGCACACGCTGAAAGGTATGTATACGGTGCACACACAGCTATCATGATTTCCACATTTGCTACTAAAGTATAAAGCCTTCTAAAACAAACACTTTCTGCAAAACATACAAAAGTAGCAATGTTAAAGCATGGAAATACTTGGAGGAAAAAAGTTCATGCTGGATTCAAACTTTTCATAGCCTAAGGAATATCTTTCCTCAATAAAACAAATATCTGTGGCAGGTGTTGAATATACTACTATTTGAAAAATGTTAACTCCATTAACTATCTTTAGTAGTTTATGCTGGCTTAAAAACAAATCAATACAACTAGAACATACATTCCAAATTCAATACGGACAATATACTCCAGGGCAATTTCCTTTCAATCCTTAAAAAAAAAAAATTCAACTGAACTGTCAAACTTACTGCGATTTAGTTTTATTACCTGCGTTCGTAGCTGTTTGATTTCTGTTTCAAGTTCTTTGATTTTCTCTTCTCGTTTCTGAAGCTCCACTTGTGCCTCTTGCCGAGCTGTGAACTCTTCATCAAACTGTAATGATTAACAGGTACAGAAGTGTTTGTCCATTTATGTCCACACTAGATATTATATTTTCAGGAATTCTTTGAACAATATCCTAACTAGAGCAACAGATGCACTTTCAACTTTAAAAAAAAAAAAGTATTTTTCCAGTATGTGTTCTTCTAGTGTCACATAATTTCTTCCATCAATAAGGCTGAGACAGAACCACTCAGATCTAGCTACTTAGTATAGCTCTAAGTTTGACAGGTTTTTCACTCCAAATACAAAATTGCAGATTTCTCAAACTAAACTTGAGTATATATCTCATGTAGTAAGCTCAAATCTGAAGACATATGTGCAGCTTCAGCAGTATTATCCACAAAGTAACTTAAGAAAGGAGGTATCCAAATAAGCCAGTGATCTCTTTAGTCCTTATGTCCCCATGTAAAACAGAAGTCCAGTTTACAACGTGATTGTGAAAAATTTGCTGTATATTTTCATCCTATTATTGTTTGCTCGCCTTAAGAAATTATTAGCATCTGTTTTTCATTCTTCCACAGGACAAAACAAGTTACCACTAGGAAGAACATGTGTTGACTGCCACTAACAAAGTACATTATGATAAATAACTCTGCTAGGGAACCATCCAGCAATTTGCTTTCTATAAAGCTTGGCCACCATAACTCCTATGAAAAAATGCATCCACATTTAACATTGACAAGAGAAAAGCTAAAGACTTCATTCAATCCTTTATTTGACATTTGTAATCGTGTTCAAGAACATGTACTGCCTTTTGGCTTGCAAAAGGCTTCTTAGACCAGACCAGCAAAAACCAAAATTTTGAACACTTTTAATATACAACAACATGGTATAAGAACTTTAGTATTATTGCAGCTAATATAGCACATTCAGCATTTCATAACCTTAGGCTTTGATGAGCTCAGATTAACTAATTAGCCATTAACATAATCTAGGAAACAAGAAATCAAGTACCTTGAGAAAACACGTTTTCAGCACAAACACTAATAGAATCGTTTATGGTTGGGAAAGACCTTTAAGATCATCAAATCCAACAATAGCGATAACGCAGAAGGGTAAGCGTCAATTTCTTTAAAATGCCCCTCAAAAATTTTATTACAAGAAATATACTGAGCTGCAATTCTTCCTACAGAAATCAGTTTAAATGTCTAACCCCTCCTGTATCTATTAATAAATGAAAACCACCCATGACCAAAATAGGACTTAATTATCAAGTTCCTAATAAAAGAGAACTGGACCAGAAGAATAAAACTGTTAGCAAAACAGGCTGCAAAATGCACTGTAAGATTCCTAAACATGAATAATAAATAAACAAACTACTCTCCTTTATAACATAATAATTTATCATGGGCATTATAAGGAAATAAAACAGTATTTTAAAGTTAGCATCTCTGCATCTAAAAAGTCAATGCTTTTTCAAACATTGAATGACACTGCTTTTCAATAAGTTTCTTCAGGTTCTAAAACAAAGCTAGTTTAAGTTATGACCATTTTCCCTCCAATTTTTTCCTTTTTTAAAGCACCTACTTGCACATTAGGTATTTAACTGTAAGTATTTCAGAACAAAATATCAAGAATTTTTCTCATCAGTTATCTACAACTGAAGATACATCCAACTAATACTATTAATCTGCTTTTGAATTCAGAGCAAACTGAATCTGAGCTATGCACACACGTACACACACAGAAAAACCCAAAACCCACAGAGCTATTAAATGTGACAGATCATCCTGCCTGTGAGATACACTATTTCCCCATTTCCACTAAGTTTCTACTGCGAAACAAGCCTCCTGTGTTCCTGTCAGGCTTCTGTTCAATACCTTAAAAATAGTAATGATTAGGACTTACTTTTCTGGAAAATTCTGCTGCTTTCTTTTCACTCTCTTCTACTTTAGCTTTGTCCACACATGCATCTAGAATTTAAGTAAAATACCACACCAAAGTCAGATAAAACGTATGACAGCTCTGAGGTGCCTTCCAACCATAATTACCCTGTGACCTCATGACACAAGAAGCAAACTTCGTTAGTGTAATTTTATCAAAGGCTGCAGAGTTTGATCTGGCCTTCTCCACAAGTATACCTGTAGCTTACATGTGTGTTTCCAGAAAACTGAAAATATTCAGTCAATTTAAGTTCAGACAGAAGCATACAAAGAAAAACATGCACTTCAGTAAAACAAGGTAAAATTGCTTATAGTATACAAACCAACAAGATGAGTAAAATTCACGTCCATTCTTCCTCTATATTTAAAATCCGGGTCTGTGCCACTGGAGTGCAATATTATTTGTGCTATGCATTCTTCTATTATCTTGTAATACTGAGGTCTAACAAAGAAAGCATTTTACAAGATAGTAAGAACACAAACAACCATTTATGCAACATGGGGGAGGGGGGGTGAAGGGGCAACTTTAATTCATAATACCTGAATTACACAATTAGCAGTAAAAGGATCAACTTAAGTCTTATTTGTACTCTGGCTAATTAAGCACCGCTGTCAGTTTCTCAGAAGGATATTTGAAGTTCAGGACTCCATAAAATATTGTGCACTTCTCACTTATCATTTGCCAGAAAATAATCAATAAAATCTTTTGTGTTTTCAATATACATTGCAAGAATTATTTAGCACATTCTCAACACAGTGAATTCCATCACTGGCAACAGTACTAATATTCAAATACTTAGAAAATGAGTTAATAACTAACTTAATTACTTGATATACATGTCTACACAACATCAGAAACCTTTAAGATGAGTGGATTCCATGTTCAAAATTATTAGTTCTTACCAGTGCAAGGTATTACATCTCAATTTCACATACCACTGAGCTCTCAAAGTAGGAAACCCTCAAATCTAAACTGACAATATTCCAAACTTTCAAATTAAAAAACTTGAAGATTTCTCAGGTTATATTTTACTTCTTGATTTTATCATCTTGCATATCAATTGTTTTTATCATCCCTTTACAGCAAAAACAAATTACTTCTTAAAACAAGGTTTTTTACTAGTATTTTGACACTGCGGTGCACACAAGAGAAGCTTACATTGAAAAGACAAGATATAAGGCACTGTGGAAGTAGTTTCAATTATTAGTTATATAACTAACTTCCAAGCTCTCTGAAGTCATGAAGCTATCAAACTTGACTAAAGGAAAAAGGGCTCAACAATTTAAGAGATTTTGGGATGAGCGTGTTAGAATAAGATTCAAATCTTTGAAATAAGCATTATTATATTTAAACAAGATCTTTTCAATATTAACATTGAGCAGAAAGACAAACAAAACAGAGCAACTATCCGTGCATGATTATGAGCTACTCTGTTTACCAGGATTTCTAGTCTTCCCTCCACTCCCTCCAAAAATCAAGCTAGACAGTTGACACTTACCGGACATAGTAATCATTCCTGATGAGAAGCAAGTGTTGGAGAATTGACAAGAGGTAATTTTCAGAAGAAGTATCTTTCAACAAATTATATAGCAGGTTAAATACTTCATTCACATCAGTGCAAACATTGTTAAGGAAACACAAGGACTTAAAACCAAAAAAATTAAAAAAACCCACAAACAAAAAAACCACACCACCAACAAAAAACCCGCAAAACACGCACTACACCGCAGAACACCCACCCACTCCAAACCCAGTTCCCTAAACATTGTTCATATTGTTCAAGTAAAACCTTTCAACGCTCTGAACTACTATCGTTATTAGTAAATATCCTTTTTCCACCAGGATTATCCACAAAAACTCTGTCCCCGTTTAATAATTAAGACATGTTTCATCACTACTCAGAAAAATCATACTCCATATCAGAGAAACCTGTTAATTTCACACAAAGCTTTCATTTTCATTCTGAAGTGAGACAGGCTATTGGCAAATACACACTATTCAAACATTTTAAAGTTACCTGTAACTACTTATTCTGTAATGCAACAACATTAGTAATTTTATATTCCTCTCATTGATTGTATCTACCTTCCTCTGCTTCTTAAGTACCAGCTACTACTCTTTTAAAAAATGCAAGCAACCATTCTGAACTTAGGTATCTTTAAATTTCCCCCTTCTTCACAACTAGAGGAGGAATGCATCTTAAGTGCTTCAGAACCAACTAGAAATTTTGATCCAACTTAGTTATCAAAATTTATTTTTCTTCAAACTTGTAATCTTCTATGGGTGTAATTTTATATCTTCATGTACTGCAAGCCAGAATTCAGCTTAGTAACTGTTGTTTATAATTAGTTCAGTTCCCAATGACTTACATTTGACATGCAAATTTAAGTACTAATTTTCTAAATAAGTCTTACCAAAAAAGAAGCGGAAATAAACCTGCTTGAGAAAGTCCCTGGTAAGACACACAACTATGACAAATAAATTGCACATAGAACATTCTAACTTATGTTTCATAGTCATTAAACAATGCAACAAGTTATAACACCATTTCTATAAAGGATATTCCATTTCAGCTTTGATATCATTGAGACGATGTGACAGTTCAATTAAGTCGTCCTCTTTGTTCTCATCAAACACTTTCAGCTGAATATCGAGCTCTTCGTTTTCCTTATCTTTCAGGCTCTATTTTTCAAGGCATAGTATATCTTAATTTTCCCTTTTTTAAAGCATGAATTGCCCCCCTTCAAAGATTATATTGTGACAAAATATAAGAAATTAACCTTTGGAACAAGAGTAAACAGTAACTCAGTGCCTGGGACTTTTTATTATAATTGCCCAGCTGAGAAAAAGTAAGGCAAAGTATCAGCCAATACAGCAGGTATGGGCTGCAGAACAAACATGAAGCCTTCTAATTGAGTTGAGTTCTCTTAATGGGACATAGTCCACAGTTTATACTTGTTAATGTCTGAGTTTCTTCAAAAAAACTAGCATAAGGATATTTCAAAACATTAATGAAAGTGAACTTAAGAAGCCTAAAGAAGTGTAAAGATACACTTACAACTTCGGTTAAATTAATCTAGGTCATAGCATAAAAACATCCAGAGTAGATTGAGAAATACTTACAATAGAAGTAAATATCCATAACAAAAATTAGTACTTGGAGCAGGGAAAAATAAAAAAAAAAAGGCAAGTAATTTCTCTAATACACTGAAGAACCAAATTTAGGTTCCCACCACGCAAAACACAAAAAAAGGAAACTAGTTCAAAAGCCAGTAGTGTGAATGCTTTAAATGAAAATTGGCCTGAAATTGTCATAACTGGATGTGCACAAATTGAATGGCAATCATAAATGTTCCCTAGAAAAGCAGAAACTCATACCTATTCTAGTGTTTGAAAATCAGAGAAGGCTACTATGAATCTGAACAGATTAAGAGAGAAATATGGATCCTCCTCTGTATCGTTTTTTGTTCAAGAAACCCTCACTTTAAAGGGCATGAAGTTTTCTTAAGATGCTTTATCATTCAGAAAGTTGCTTTCTAATGGGGGGGGGGCGGACAACAACCAAAAAAAGAAACCAAACAAAGAAACAACAAAAAAAACCCACATCCCTCCGCCTTGGATATTCATTTCCTGCAGAATTATTGATGTGAGTTCAATGTGTATGTTGTAATTAATGCCTTGCACATAAAGAAACAGCAAGATGATCTTGACTATTTTAATTGATATTACAGCTTAAATGAAAATAATTCATTAACCTTACTAGAGACAGAATTTCAACACAATAGCTGTTCAATGTTTTTAGAAAAGATTGCTATCACTAAATATGAATTGCTTTTAAACTCATATCTGGATGTCAGTACACTCTACAAAGCTTTCTATCATGTGTATTAAAATTCAGTTTATTTGCCATCTAACCCAACTCTCAATTCCTAAAGTTTTCAAACATTTATCGATAAACTAACTTTCAGTGGATTAAAAAAGCCTAAGAGTTCTTCGGGCTTTCAGATATTCTACAGCAAATAAAGACAGCGGATCACCTTAATTACAAAAATTAACATATACATCTCAGTAACAGCTTCAAAGTTGAATGTGCTAAAAAACTGAAGGGTTTTTTTCCTGACAAATGTTGATGATTCAATAATTTTGTATCTTAAGAGTTAGAGCAGTATAAATTCTGTTTCAGACAAATATAAGCAGGTACTCTTCAATTCCTCTCATCTTTTGTGAGAAACTGCTCGGTAGCTTAATTATACATATTCTTGATGTAAGCACCAGAATGTTGGTTAAGAGCTATCAATCTACCCTTAAGTCCCAAATACTCATACATAACTACCCATAAAGGCATACTTCTCTGCAGCTGCATGAAGACATGCAGTCTCAAAGAGAATGCAGGAGTAGATTTGATTTTTTTCTTAAAAAGTCCAAATGCATTTTCAGAAGGCAGATTAAAGAAAAACAGATTTCACAGAAAACAACAGGAACAGCATATACAAAGAAAGTTAATCCAAGATTGGTTCCACAGCCAGACACACCTTCACTGCATATGCTTTGAGCTCATCATGCTAAATTTGACTAACTTAATTTCTAATATATTGTCTTGTTTCAACTTCCATTCTGGTTTACATAGCTAATGAGAGCCTAAATTTGCAACTATACAGAATGAAAGCAGATTTGGATTGATAGTCCTTTCCAGATCTGACCTTTCCCACTTTCACTTCTGCTTCTCTCAGTAAAACAATTTGGTTATCTTCAACAATTGACTGTGATCAATTCCTATATACGAATGACTTACAGGCAGTATGTTCTTCAGGCCACAACGCAAAAACTCATTTCTCAAGTGTATCCTGAAATCAAGCTCATCTGGAGATGTAACAAGGGCATTGATCAGCTGCATACATGCTACCTGTTATCAGAAATATAGGCAAAAACTTTTAGTATGTATAGAATAAAAATATTGTCTTTTACTATTTCAGTTTAATAATAAAACCAAATGTCAAGAGACAGATATTCTTTATCATTTTTACACATGCAATACAACTTCCGTTAATTTAAGCAACATCAAATTCTGTTTTCATATTGTGAATACCTCTGTTATGTCAAAATTATATCACATAAAGGATCGTACTGTATTTCAGAAAGTTATTCCCACACTACAGTTCCACACTGCAACTCTTTCTCCTCAGTATTCACCAATTTGAAAACAACCTGGTTTTCCAATAATCAAAAATTAAAAAAAACAAACCCACCACAAGAACAAAACACACAACAAAACCACCTCAAAAACATTCAGATACAAAATATTTCATATCACCAGATGTCTTTTCAACTTCTGCACAACATTTTTGAAAAATGCCTGAAGTCTCAGGATACTGGCTAATGCTTTAATTGAACAGCTGTGCACTTTAATTGATTTACTTTAAAACAGGTAGACAATAGCATAATGCCAAAAGTGCTGATCCATGTTAAAAGACTAAAATGGGACTCCAGGGAAATACCAAGTTTGGTAAAAGATGTTAACTGCAAAGAGAAGTAGCATTAGAGTAAGAAAAAAAAAATTAAAAAAATCAATAGCTGCAGAGAAAAAAAGTCAGATAAAAGCACCCTTCCTGTTTTAATTACATTCACTATTTAGTTTTAATGGAACACCTTATGGAGCCTTAAATTTCTATTAAAATACTCTTTCAAAGGCACTCCCTTTATATAGCTGCATCTTCAGATAATGTAGTGTCATCATGCTCGCTTGAATGATTCTTGTTATTTTACTACTATGACATGACTTAACAAGCCAAAGTACATGTCCAATCTGAAATTAATAGAGAGAAGAGGTACCATCTGCTATGATTGCTTTTGCCTGAAGAGACTCTGGCTTAACGGCTTGTGCTAATACAAGTAAAGAACGATTTTGTCAGAAACAAGTTAATGAGTCTTGCAATTGTATCTTTACTCATGTAAAAGTGAGGTTTTGGCGGGGGGTGCAGAATGTTGTGTGCTTAGTTTTGTTTGGTTTAAATCAACAAGGTCATAAAGTAGGAGACAACTCAGAATGAATTCTTTTGTGATCGCACTATTAAGAATAGAATGTCATTTACAGAAACTTATTGAACATCATTAACTCATCAGCTCTGAAACAAGAACTACTGATGGTAAACATAGCATTAAGACAACTAGCTGACACATATGATCTAAAAACGGGAAAAGGTATACTTTCCATACACATATACCTGCCCTGCCTGAATTCTACTTTCCTGTATCTTTCAGCCATGGTACCTTAGCAATACAAAATTTGTATAAATACTGTATTATGAGAAGGAAATAAGTCAAAGTCATGCTTTAGTTGAATACTCAGTCACTTGGTCATTGTGTCATTAATTTTTCAGAAAAAGGTCAACCATTCAATTGACCAGAGAGGGGCAAACCTTCATGGCCAAATAAAATTTTTGACTGCAGTTCCTAGAAAATTTCAGTACAAAACCGCCTTCAAAATACTTAACTATTTCACAAGCATCTATGCTTATCTATTTTTTCATTCAATAATATTACAAAAAGGTGAACAATACTGGAAATATATTCCTGCCACAGGTACTTCAAACACTAAGATACCTGAAGTGTGTGCTCAGTTAAGACCTTACAGTTGTGGTTCTAAATTAAACTCAAATACTCACGTCAAGAGCACAACACGAACTTGTTCTGTCTTTTTACAAATACATTACTTCGATGGAAACAGTTCAAAACCATAAGTACCGAAGGTTTTGTTTACTCTGAGTGGAGCATGACACAGGGGAGTGTGGGAGAGTTGGGGGGATGTTTAAACTAGCAATGCAACTTCAGAGTAGTTTTTCCTCCTTCTCCCAAAACCCAGAAGAGATACAGGGAGCAATGCCTCCAGCTTCTTAAACTCCAACTTCCTCAGGGCTCTAGTAACAATAACTAAAACATTTCAGAGCACAGACTGAGAGCTGGATCTTTATGGGTCCATTAAACCAGTCAAGAAGATAAAGCAGTGACAAAAATAATAAAATGCTTTCACGGACTTATTACCTGAGCAATACATCTGGTATCCAAGAAAAAGAATATCACTACTTTATTTTTATTAGGTCAAGACTTTTTAATCCTATTTTTGGGACAAGGAAGTGAGTTTCTTGGTTTCACACCATTAACAATTCGAAACTCTAGTATCAGCAGGCCATTTCTATTTAATTTTCCTCTTTTACTGAACACTGAAGTAATAGCACTAAAAGACTTTACTGGTAAATAATTTAAAGATCATAAAATAATACACAGTCTTCAAGTATTTTAGATTATTTCTGAGGTTTTAGTAAGCATATAAAAAAAGTAAACCCACCTGCAGTTGTAAGAATTCATGGTTTTCCAGTCCTTCAACAATCTGAGAAAAACGTTCTATGTTGTGCCTTTCAGCAGCAGTTGTTATAGCACATAAAAGCTTGTCCAGACTAAGAGAAAGATAAACTGTCAAAAAGCATACCACAGTCAACTTGCTCATTTTAAAGATACTCAGCCCACTATTTACACAACTCAAGACTTCAGTGCACTGACAGAGAATCTGAATGCATTTATTTACATTTATCTTTAAAAAGTCAAAAACAAACCAAGAACCAGATGTTAAAAGATTTACGTGATTAACGTTGAACTAAAAAAGGTGAATAAATCTCTAAATTATTGTGACATTCAGCTACGAAACAACCAATGAAGAAAAAAAAAAAAATCACCACCTTTGCAAGATGGTGCACGAGGTACTTAGCTGACCTGTTTGGCATCTGGGAATTCTAAGAAATTGCCTTTTCAGAAATCAAAATGTTTTTTATTTATTTTATACAAGACAGGGAGTTTGCCATTCTTAACCTTCAGTAAAGTAAGACACTCAGTAACTCAAAGCAAACACATGCCAACTCATTATCTTTGTTTTAAAAGTCTCATGGATATGTGCTACATACCTCCATAACCTGAACTACTCAAAACTTCAGCTACAAATGTAAACTTTTTGCCCTTTTCAAATTTGCTTTCTTTAGGTAGAGGTGATATTTAATAAAATCCATAAATATTTTTATTTCTATATTATTAATGTTATATTCTAAACTAATGAAACTTTTTAACACATAGTGCCAAATCAGTAATTTTCAAATATAATAAATTCTTCTCCTCTCCTCAGAGGAGATGTCCCAATCTCAGTCCTCCCCTCTATAATAGGCTGAGTAGTACCCATGCTAACACATATTGTTCTACACAGTCTTTAAATCTGACAGCTTTCCTTGTAGGAATTAAACATTCACAATTCCTGATCATACTCATCAGGGATATATGAAATAACCTATATAGTCTTTTTTTCAACAGCCATTTATGAAGAGTTATGGCTCATTAAGTCCTCTCTTCTCTACAGTGAGGAATCATAATCCTTTCAGACCTTTCACTTCGGCCACAGTTTGTAGATCTCTGGTCATTTGTTTTTTGTCTGATTTAATATTGGATTAATGCATCAGAACAGGTAAAAGTCTCTTCATTTAAACTACATTAAGCAAGTAAAGACTTAACAGCCTACATATGTTTCACTGACAAGTTCTCACCTGTTTCCAAACTGACAACTCATAAGCATTTTAAAAAAAAAAAAAATTTTGATTCAGTATCTTACTTCATATTGTCCTCTTCAGCAAAACAGACAGCAGAAAGTATTTTCACTATCTCAGTCATCATGTGTGGTTGCTTTGGATCAATTGCTCTTGATAACAGCAAGAGACTTCTTTCATCTCCTGCAATCCTTTTCAATCCGTACTTCAAGAAACAAAAAGCTTACAGTGAAAAGATTGTAATTGCCTCGAATACTCATCATCATCGCATATCCGCTCCCCCCCAAATGAAGTTTGGCAACACTCTACTACAACCTTCGACTATTACTGCTTGGGAACACAATTCAGTCTTCCTGATCTTACATTTGAGGCTTTCTGCAAAGAAACAGAGTCAGCTCCCAAGGAAGATACTGTATGTTGTAAAATCAGGTATCCAACATGAGACAAAACAGTTTTTATTTTCTATCTATATCTGAAACACCTCAATAGTATGAAAAATTAACTTTTTTCCCCTCTCCCTGTAACAGTTCCTGGCAAGTCAAAATATTTTCCATACAATGACCTACAGAGTTTGAAATTCTTTTTTGAAATAACTGTCTTATTTATTGTATATTCTATTTCACTTTCTGTACAGCTAAATAAGAAAATCCTTACACATTGCATTTATTTAAAAGTAGCATTATTTTTCTTTTTCATTAACTACAGGATAAACCAGTTATCTAATTGTTTGACATTACAGTGTAAGTGTAGGAATAGTGGGGGGGGAGCATGTGACCACTTAAGCTTAATTTTCCCACGTCATAAGACAGGCTATGCTCTAAGTGAGATTTTACTAAACTGAGTAACAGTAGTTAAAAGTATGAGGGGTAATCACAACAACATTTTAGATTTTGCTATGAATAAAGCAAAATTACAAGTTTAACATGTCAATTTCTAGAAGCAGTACTCACACTTTCTGAACATGAGTAACCCATGTTTAGAACAAGTTAGATACAACTTAAACTAGACCACAGTTTTATCCTTTACCCACTACCTACCAACTTAAAAACTGTAGCTAAAAGGTATTAAATCATACTCTATTTAAAATCAGGTGAAAAGTACGTTATATGAACAAACACAATCATGAATTGAAATCAGAATTTAGAAAGAAATATTTTCCTTCCAATTTCTTAATTCACTTATCTTAAATTCAAATACTATCCAAATATTTTAATTCCATAAAATCAATAACATTTAACAAAACTAAGACAAACTGCATATCAGAAGGTTTAGGAACAAGAGACTCAAAAATTTACACAAAGATTACAACCTATATTTCCAAATAGTCAGCTGACACTGGATATACAACCTTTCCTTCCTTTGAGATCTATGAAACGTGTTGGATCTCAGAAGAGTCAACAAAAAACAATCATGCTAGAAGTATCTGAATTTAAAGTATTTCTTACTTTAGTGTTCATAAATGCTTTGAGGCACTGGATAAGTTTATGTTGATTCCTCTTATCAATATTTTCTTGCCTTGAAAGGGAGGAGAAAAACAATATAAGTACAAACAATCTTCAAAAGATCCCCACCCCTCCCTTCCAAAGATCCAAGTCCTTACTGTTTCTTGTCCAGAAGCTTTTCCAATACATCCAACATAACTCCGAGACCTTCATGTCCAAAATTGTTAACCCAGCTGGAAAAGGAAAAAAAAATTCTTTTAATTATTTCTTAATCAAATTTAAAACTTGCAAAGTTATGTCTCCAATACTGGTTATACATCTCTTCATCATTGCTGCTTTAAGTCTCACTTCCCAGGAAGACCTGATCAACCATTAAGACAAACGCTTAGTTCCAACAACTACAAGTTCCTGAGAACTATTGTGACACGTGAGAAAATATTGCAGACAGCTGCAAACATTTCACTTTTTCCAGTTTGCTGAGAAATACATTCTTGTGCCAACAAGTATTAGCATAATTACTGTGGTTTCAAAAAAAAAAAA
>VXBL01006109.1:577719-591861 GCA_013400195.1 Aramus guarauna | reverse complement strand
TCCTATGTGCTATAATCTTATATATTTAAGTACACGTGAAGTAATGATTAGACAACTTTAAGTCATAGGTTGTTCTTCATTCTTTTTACTACAAAATGGAAGTACTGAATACGACTCAGTAGAAAACCTTGCAGGACCTGAAAAGCCTGTTTTGGCTGCAATAAAAAAAAAATAAAGTCCATCCATAATTAAAAACTGGAGTGTTGCTCTCATATTTTGTTTAAAATGTATATGTAATCATTCCCTCCAAAAAAAGCTTTTTCCAGGAAACAAAAACTTGCTGAATTCTGTCCAAATTAAGTCCCAAATACTTGTTGGGTTTTTGTAAAAAAAAAAAAAAAAAAAAAAAAAACACCACACACACACACCAAAAAAAAAAAACCCACAAAAAACCACACCACCACCCAAAGCAAAAAAAAACCCTCAACCAAACACTAACTCATCCATGACTTAACATAAAATGTAGCTGAGCACTTAAGAGAAAAGTTGTGCTGTGAGTGATCTCATCTTATGCTTATTAATTGACCTTCTGAATCCTCTATATTAGTCTTATTCGCCCACTGATATTCAGCAGCTGACGTTTCCATGATAAACTATGAATGCCAACTAGCACGTTAAATAAAAAAATCCACATCTCAACAGAATGAAGATACTGTAAATTTAAAGTTTTGAGTTATTGCCTTCAACAAAAAGCAAGATAAGTCTAAATTATATTTGTTGCTCACAACGAACAGATGAGTTCTCAGTGAATCTGAAGTATTTAGAATCAGATTCCTGAAAACTTAAAAACAGATCTAAATGCAATCCATGATCTTATACTAGTATAAGATAAACATGACTGAGGTAATTGATTAATATTTTGATAAAACAAGGATTCAGATATGCCCACTGAACTTTTAAATCCAAGATAAATATCCAGAATATTCCAGCCTAATCTCTAAAAATGGAAGTGTATTCATAAGAAAAAAACAAAACTATCACGTTCATACTCACCGGAACTTTACTTCCGACTATCTGCATGCAGTGGTCAGCCAAGAGAGGTTATTGTGTAAAAGAGATAATAATAATCCATCAATAAACACAGCAAAGTACTTAGTAGGATGTAGCAACACACAAATTTTTCAGTGTTTAATCATTAGTAGTAGTTACATTCTTTTTTTACTTTATCAAACTGTTTAAGAGTTACAGCTTCTCCACAGGAAAACAGTAATTCTACTGTAGGATAAATATTTTTAAATTCTTATGTTCCACTGCTGCATCATCAGTATTTTACACATTTACAAACTAATAACTAAATACATAGCTTGAAAGAGTAAGAGATATGCCATTTCGTTAAAATTTTTAGTCGTGTATAAAATATTTGACACTGAGAAAACCACAGAACAAACTAATGGCATACTGATTTCCTTGTACATGTAATAACTTCATTTATTATGGAGCTTTTGATCTATTTATATGATGTCATCACTGAATTTAATTAAGTTTTCATAATCAAAAACATAGCCTACAGTTATAAATCTAACTTGCATTTCAGAAAATCTCATGTGGCATTTTTCTTCAACTGCTCAGTATGGATGCTTTTAATTACATGGATAATTAAACAGTGATTTACAGGATGACATCATCTCTTTTTTAACATGGAACAGCATCTCTGCCTATTCGTGAACAAGAAGTTGACTTTCTACAGAAGAAACTCTGCAGAAAGGCAGCACACCTCTGCCCTGCTCTGTCGCTTTGCGCAAATGACCATGTTCCTGTGAACACCAGGACTATGGACTTCTGCTGAAATACTGTAGGCCTTTCCTTGTCAGGTATTTGCTGCAATCTGATAGCAGCCAGTTTATTGAATAACCACTTTTATCTGATTAAGAGCCTGAGACAGTACAATTTTGTCGAGATTTGAATTTGATTATATCTGTTCAGCCTCTACCTGCTTCATTTTCTACTCTTATCTCTTCCATTATTCTTTTAGGAAGTCTTTCAGAAGACAGAAGTCCCTGCAAGTCTTCCACAATCACCTCTTCTCTCCTCTCCCTGATGATGCTTCCTCCAGAAGCACAAGATGGACTGTCATGACCAGACAGTCTCTTTTCCCAATTTACTGCCTTCTTCTCTCACCAATGTCCAACTCATTCAGTATGACACATCACCAAGTTCAGTTCTGAAACAGAATTCTGAGCCTTCATCATTTCCCAAGTATAATTTCCATGGACAACAATCTTTCTCTTCAGTAGGAGAAGGAATCAGAAGCACAAATAATGACTTCACAGCAAAGCATCCAGCTTACTAGCTTCTATCCCTCCATCCCCCAAGGAAAAGGAAAGGTTTTTTCCATGCACTGAAAACCAAGGTTTCTTTCTCACTCAAAACCCTGATGACGGTAGTGTTTCAGAAAAGCATGGTCAACATGCTGCAGATGGCACACAAGGCAGAGAAAATGAAGCACCAAATTTAAAAACAATTTGGTTAAGACAACATCAGCAAATGAGTGTGATATTTTCAAATGAGCAGGAAGAGCTCAAAAGCCTAACTAAAGCAAATATGAAATGAACTGGAAGTCACATCAACTGTTAAGTGTGTTTTGTGAAGTCTAAGCAGAAGAAAAGGCCAAAGTATTTTCAGTATAAAAAAGGAAGACAGATGAATGATTATCTGTGACCAAAGAAAAAGGTAGAAAATTTTAAGAAAGATCTTATTGAATGTGATCAGCATTTTCATGGAAGACAAGCCTGAAGATGGCCTGAAGAAAAAGTTTGACAATTCATGATGCAGTAAAAATTGGTTAGAGTTGAGTTCGACCAAGCAGAATAGTAGTTTAATTAAACACAAGATAAAATTAACAATGAAAATGAAGTTTTGCTTTATGGTAAGTTCTCAATCAACATTTTACAATTGAGCTCCACTATTTATACTTTCTAAATCAGTTAAGAAACTAGCTATTTAAAGGCTAAATTAGGGTAACATGCTACAGAAAGGTCATTCGTATTTCTGAACAACCTTAAATTATTCCATTCAAATGCTGTGATTCAATTGCAAGGAGGGCTTGCTGAAGCACACAAACTTTGGTATGAGTTGTTCTTCCATCAGGAAAAACATTTTGCATGTGTGTAAAACATCCATACTGGCGCTGACTTAAGTTCAAAGCGGACATTCGTGTATGAGGACATTTTTGGAAAATTTTTTTTTTTTAATTGTTAGTGCATTTTGGCAAAAATATCTCTAGTTTTGTTAAGTTTCCCATGCTGCAGTGCATAAGGTGGCAGTTATGCAGTCTGTTAAAATATACAGCAGTTACACATGCAATGGTAGCCATGCTTTTCTTACTCAGCTACAAATTTATGGTACCTGAGGCAGCTACATTTCAATATCACTATATATAAGAGATCACCATTGTCCAAATACTTTTTGGGAAAGAAGTGCAAGTACTTCCATTGTGAAAGTTCCTACTGCTACAATAAAATATTTTTGCTTACTAAGAAAAATTTAACACTGATCATCAAGTGAAGACAAAAACCTTACAACACATAATCAATAGTTCCCAAAGATAGTCTAGGCAAAGAATATTAACAGGAAATTTCATAATATTCACTGCATAAGCTTGAATAATTCTCCAATAACTTGTATGTTTAGCTATATCATGTTTTAAGCACTGGATTCCTTCCAGGACAGACTAAAGGACTGGAGATTTTGTTTAAAATGAACTCCCGCAGGAACATCATTCCTCTCAGAAACATAAATCACCATTTTCACATTATAATGCAAGTTTTTCTTCACTTAAGTTTATAATGTTTAACGCAAAGGATTTGTATTTAATAATCGCATGTCATTGTACTTTTAATTTTTTAAAATTTAAGTCTGCAGAGCTGATTTTACAGGTTAAAAGAAAAACAAGTCAACTGTACTGCTTGCAGTCTGTGCTTATAGATTCATTAGGCAGACACCAACATAATCTTATTTGCCAGTTTATTTCACTAAGAAATAGATTATTATTTAATGTTATCTGTATTTAGCAGACTCAGCTCTGTACAACTGCTACGAATGCTGCCATTATGTATTTGAACAATTTTTCCACGCAGGCTTTATTTCCAGTAACCTTTTATTGGACACAATAACTTACATGTGAAAAAGAGATGAGATTCATCCTAATTTCCAAATAAAAGCATATGCATTACCTAATTTCATTGAAGAACTATGCTGATAGCAAATTTTATCACTTGAAGCATACTACTGTCCATGGATACACAAAGCTACCCCGACACACACTTGTCCCCAATACTGTAATATATTCAGTTCCTCAGAATTCACCACTAGCTTCTTTAAAGTTCTTTATAAAACAAATAGTGGCACAAATCAGGACAAAAATCTATTTGTAGTGAAATCACTATATATGTGTGCGTGTGTGTACATACATATCTCTGTTTCATCCAGCATTGATGAATTTTTTGTGGCATATTCTCCTTTTACATAAGAACTATATTTGCCATAGCCAATTTTTAACACACAAAAAGCATTACTATTGTATTTTATAACTGGAGTCCCCCTACTATTAGTCCCACTACAGAAAATAAATTGCAGTTTTTCACTATTTGAAATTGTATTTCTTCACCCCAACAAATATTGGAGCATCCAGTGGTTCTCTTACACTTCTGGCACCCCAAAACAGAGACTTCAAAAGTTCTGCATGACGGATCCATCAACTAAGGTTTAATCAATCAACTTAAGTACAGAGAACGATCAACATGGATGAAAGGTCTAAATATATTTTTTTCTACTCAAAAGATAATTTGAAACTCATTTTAAGACCATCTTTTCACTAACAGAATCATTTTATTTGCCTTCTGAACAATTCTTAGCAGAGTATTTAATACAGTCTTCAAGCCAGCTACAGTACTCAACATATTCAAATTAAGCTAAAACACTGGCTTTACTTCAATTTTAAATACTTTCAATATTTTGATTCCCTGTTTCTAACACTGTGAATTGTACATCTAGTATGTACATCATTACTGAAACCATAAAGTCATGCTGTCCCTTCCGAGAACTTTTGGTACCAAAAATTCCTAAGATGAATTCCACAGAAATATGCTCAGGTTCCATCCATTACTCTACATCATTGGATTTGCAATTTCTTACGGTTTACATGAAAGCATCAAATTTTTACATTGCCCAACAACTGAATACAAACTAACCCTTCAGACGCAACTGCTAGCATTTAAAAGTATATTAGTAAGTATGGATTTAACTTTTTTTTTCCCCCCTAACACTCTTAGAAGATAAACCTAGACCAAAAAAAAGGAAAGTTTCAAGCTTGAAAAGCATAGCACTCATGAAGCTAAGCTTCTTACTTTCATCTGTCTTGGAGAGGTGACTACTTACAGATTTGGTAGTTGTAGAAATGTACTGGACAACCATCTCACGTTTTGTGGACAGGTCTTTATCTCTTAAAGGAGCTTTACGTTCTTCATTTAGATTCATGTCTTCCTGTAAAGAAACACACCACACAACATCAAGATTCTATTTCATGCTTTTTATTAGTCTTTGCTGGCTTTATACTCCTTTTCTTAAACAAATGGCTCATTTACAAACACGCAGAAGTGACTTCTTCCAGCTTATCACATTTCAGTTTATTAAATTCTGAGCTATCTGATTCTCACATTTAATTTTGTCACTTCAAGTGTTCACTATTTTCAAGACTTAGCCAAAACTGTAGTTTCATCAAGCATAGTTACCATTACTGAAATTTGGCTCAAGAAATAAAGCTAGAGGACAAAACAAAAATTCTACACTTCAAGTTGATCACATAAGTGTTAACTCTTGTGAAGTTCCTGTGTTTTTTATAAAATCTTATCATGATGGACTTCCTGCACTATCTAATCAGAAGGCTATTATTACACAGATTAGCTTGTGACAGGAACAGATGTGAATGTGTTCTGATGTATTCAAAATAAACTTAAAAATTCATATATTCTGCTAGATTAAATCTAAAGATGTCTGTTTCAACTTCATAGCTGATTAAATACAACATGTAGTCATTACTACTCATGACTAGTTTTGCCAACTTCAGATTAGCAACTAAGACCAGTAAATGTTACTGTAATAATTTACTGGCTAACAGCTTTTTCAGAGAATTATTAGTCTCCAAGACAGACCTATTGTCTGCTTCAATTAATATTACTTAGAAAAGTTAAAAATTAATCCCTTAATGTAACAAGCAAATGAAACAAGTATGCATTAACACTTATCCCATCTTCAAAAAAGATTCATAACTGCATTGAACAGAGTAGAGAGCTACACAACAGAATAGGACAGTTCTTAGGCCATACTGACTGTACTGAAGTTTGCCACAATTTTAAAGAATGATACAGAAAACAGTATTTCTAACAATACTCAAAAGATTGTATTTCCTGATATTTGATGTATCAACACCAGGGTGCATGGCAGAATACACACGTACTGCAAAAGTTTGTTTCTATATTACTAACAGAAAAGCTTGCTTGTGAGTAAGCACCTTGACAAGTGATCTTAAGACAGAAAATATTCAAGGCCATACAAAAAATTCAGCTTTCTATACATTAAGATTTTATTAATGGAAATTTCTATTTTCCAAAGGTATTTACTTAGTTCTATTCAAAACTATCCTTCAACAGCAGTACCCAATTATTGCAACTAAGGTCTATAGAGGTTATCAACAGCTTAGGATTTTTATTTTTGGCCTTTTGCCTTTGTTTTCTCTGTTGAAGTAGACCAAGTAATTTAAACATATATAACACTAGAACTCTATGAGTTTATGTTTATGTGTCAATTTAGACAGGCTTATCAAGCCTATGCTATGCACTCCCAAGTAGTTAATATTTCCAAAGTGACAACATATGAAAATCACTACTACATAACAAATGCCAACACAAAACCAAATTAAAACTTCAGAAAACGATGTAGCACATCATCTTACCATCATTTTTTCAAAGAGATCCATAACTTCTTTTTCTGATAAGTTCGTGCTACGTTCATCGCTAAGTGCCTGACCAAGTGGGATTTCACTTATAGAAGGCTGAGAGTCAATAGGATGCTGAATGAGAGGTTTCTCTTTTTTCACTGCTGATTTTCTGAAGCTTGTTATTCTGTCACGCTGTAGAGACATCCATTTAAAAATAAGTAGAAATAAAGATACAGGAAAGTAGCCAATTACATGGCAATAATATACACATTTTTAGTTAATCCAAGCAGCAGAGTTAAAACTCAAACTGAACTGTAAGTAAAAATACTCTAACATTCAGAGATTATTTTACATAGAAAGACAACAACATTTAAGGTAAATTCATTACAAGTCACATGCAAAACTACATGTCTCAGTTTCAAAAGTATGCCTTCTATGTTAAACTCTTATCACATCAAAATCTTGAGTTCATCTTCTCATTTTATTCCCTAATTATCCTGACAGTGAATAAATATGGTACCACAAAGGTAACGTCCAAGTGTTCCTTCACCTGAAGAGCTATAAGTCTTTGGAGGACAATTGAAAAAGCCAGCGTTGGGAAGGAGGTACTCACAAGTTCATCAGGCTTATAAAAAAATCCTGCTAAAGTAAAATAAAGTTTGTAGAGGAATTAATGCTCCAAGTATAATTCACAATTCCTTGAAGTGTTTTTGAGTACGGACTCCTGAAATTAGTGCAGAATTTTAAAAAGCCAGTAATGGATTACTCACATAGAAGCAGCCACCCATAGTTAAATACACATAACAAACATTAGTGAAAGCGTATCACAATCTGCAATGTTGTTTCACTTGTTAAGGCAGACTTGTTTTATGCCTTACACCAACCCCCTGCTTTTTTTTTTTTAAAGCATGCTTAATCAGTTAATTTGTTAATATTGGAGACAACCAACAAAAGCACCTTCCTTATAAGGCCATTTATTACTTTATTGAGAATAGTTATATATAGATAATGAAGTCCAGGTTTTTTATTTAATAATAGTCTTAAACTATATATTTATATATATGTTCATTTTGAGAACATTATGTCTATAGCAATTTTTCTAAGCTAACTGTTTGCATCAACAAATACTAGTGTATTTGTTTCAGGCACTGAACAGCCTTATGAAGATGTGCTTTCATCTGATAGCAGCTTATGTAGGGTTACCAGTACCACTCATAGCAGTTATTACAATCTCTATGAAGACATCTAAACCAAAGTTTCTATTTTCTATAATTAAGCCACCTCTGTGAGGTGTGAAAAGTTTAATGGAGTATTTCATTCGTAGGAAATTTGGATTCATTTTAGATTAGTCCAGTTGGGGTGGAAAAAAATTGACCAAGTGTTGTGGAATATGGGGAAGAAAGGGGGTTTGTTGTTGTTTTGTTTCTTTTTCTTAGTTTGTTTTGTTGTTGTTTGAGATCCTACAAGACTACCTTAAATTTTTGAAGGGAAAGTAACCCTAGATAAGCTGCATGCCCTTTGAATTTCTTTGGAGTTTTTTTTTTTTGTTTTGTTTTAATATTTGTGTTTTTAAAGGGAGGAGGATAGGGTTTGGGTTTTCTTCTTCCTTAGAAGTCTTACAGTTGCGGACAGAAACACATTACCTACAAGGATACTGTTGACATCTTTAACAAGGCAAGAATTTTACTTTAATCCCATTTTTTCCTCATTAGAATGGTTTACATTACATTTTCTGAAACTAAAATTGGGGCACAGCCTATTGAAAAGGCCAAAGATATGACAAAATGCCTGAAAGGCGGTATCCAAAATTAACCAATACACACCAAATGCAATTTAACTGTTCACTTACATTAAAACGTCCATTCAGCAGTGACAAAAAAAAGCCACTTAAGATCAATTTCACTGTACTGTGATCTGTTTTAATTATACCTTACTAACAATAAATTTCTTTAATCAGTTTGCAATGGTGAAATCACTTCAAATCCATAAATAAATCTTCTACACAATTACTAGGTACAATTTCTTCATTTCAGACATGTAAGTGGTGATTAACTAAGTGGCCAGTGTGGCTTAACTATTATATGTAGAAAATAAAAGTTTGTAATTTTACTGAAATCAATTTTAATAAGTTCATGTAAATATACTTTGCAATAGGTTTCAAAGTATTCAGTATTATGAAATTAGTGCTACTGAATACAAAGGTTGTTTGACACACAGTACACACTTATAACACACGCACATAATCATGTGGCAACTAACTTGGACGAACTACTGTAGATTCTTTACTATTAAAAAGAAGGTCAAGAGAAATAACACTTGAACTATTGAGTAAGTTTCAGTAATCTACAGTTTTACTGAAGTATTTACAGTGTGATTAAAGAAGCTTCTCCAAATAGGTATCATTAATTCCTCTTTTAATTAATTAATCTTCAACTGAAATTACAAATGAAGATCTTTAGGAGTAGTAACTCAATTTTCTGAAATCTAATGCTTAATATCCTTATAAGAACATGTTATATTGTCCACAACATTTGAAGTAAAATAGCATGCAGTGTGGAGTTACCATTGCAAATTAAGATGTTACAAAGACCTTACCATATCATCTGCCAAAGTTTTTATTTGAATATTCTATTAAAAAAAACAAAACAAACACAAATCAAAGAAAAAAGTGTTACCTAGTGTTTCAGAATAAAGTAGTCTGTATTTCACTTATACTAACATTAAAAAGCACTTGAAATTTCAGTAAGTGAAATGAGCATGGTATCTACTGCATTTTATGTGAAAATGTGAGCTTGCATCCCATTTCTTCTTGTATTTTGACTATTTAACACGTAAACCTGAAACCTGTACAGCTCTAGCACCCCCACTGTTTCACAAAAATGCAGTAAGATCTCTTAGAAAGCTCTCCAAAACAAACATGGACTACTGGACTTCAAACCACGTCAGCAGATAGCTATATGACATTCTCAGTTTTGACAGAGTTTCTGAGACTAAGAGTTGAGGAGAATTTCCTGTGCCCTAGCTTCTTGGGCCTTCTGCCTATTTTTCCTGAACACTGAGTATTGGACATTGATAGATGAACTGGTTAAAGTCAGTGTACTGATGGTGCATAAACCAGTCACTACTACCTCCCTCCCTAGTACTTTCTTTTTCCTCAATGGCAGTAAAATCTTTATTCACAGCCAAAAAGCAATCTATATTGCATACCAATATCAATAATCATATCAAGGAATCACTTGGTTAATAAACATTGCTCAATTTACACCAACTAGTCAAGAATAGCTACTTAAGGTCTAGAACTTTGAGGCGGGGTTGGAATTCAGAGACAAAAAGAACATCTGTATAAGAAAAAGCATGGTAGTTGATCGATAATGACGGAGCCCTGCAAGTTACTGGTTAGGAAACAGCAACCCTATCTTCTTGGACAGCAAGGTTTCAGATTCCTTGGTTATGCTCTCACCAGCCAAAATGATCAAGGTGCTTCTAGTCAACATCCCATACCACTGCATATTGCTAACAATGGAGGAGTTCAATGCTGCTGGAAATGAACCTAAAACTGTTCAACATACACCACACAATATTTAACTTCCCCTTGGTGAAGGATATTAATACACCATGCCACTTCTAATTCTACTTTCTGTATCTTGGCCGTGACTGTCAATATTATATTTCTGAAACAAAGAAATTTGCAAGACTATACAAATAGTGGAGAAGTCAAGGTGGGAAGGAGGGGCAACGCGGTCATGCTTTAAAAATACAATGAAGATAAACACTCAGAAGTACCGAGGACAGTGTTGTAGACTGACCCCGGCTGGCAGGTCAGTCCTCACCCAGCCACTTGCTCATTCCCTTGCTGCGGGATCAGGGAGAGAATCACAAGTGTAAAGGCAATAAAAACTCATGGATTGAGATAAAGACAATTTAACAAGTGAAGGGGAGAAAAAAAATGATAAAGAAGCAAACTATGCAAAAGCCATTGCTCACCACCAGCAGACCAATACCTACCCAGACTCTGAGAAACTGCTACTTTTGAAAAAACTTCTCCTCCCCACCCCACCACCCCTGGTTTCATTGCTGAGCACAACATTATATATATGGTATGGAATATCTCTTTGGTTAGATAGAATCAGCTGCCCTGGCTGTGTCCCCTCCCAAACTCTGGCCCACCCCATCCTACTCCCAGGGGAGACACAGTAAGAATCAGTAAGCCTTGACACCGCATAAGCGCTATTCAGCAAAAGCTAAATCACTAGTGGTTTATCAACATTGTTTTGGTGACAAATCTAGAACAGAGCACCATATGGGTTGCTCTGAGGAAAATTAACTCCATCCCAGTGCAATCCAGCACACACAGCTAGGATGAAATCTTTTTCTCTCAGTACTCCAGATGTTGACACCAACCTTCCAGCTTCTTAACTGTCATATCTCAAACCTCTTCCTTACAGCTACACCTCTCCTGTACTTTTGTTATCTGTACTTATTACGGAGTTAAAAGAGGAAGTAATACTCATCTTGAAATGAAAACTAAGATGTTCCTTACCCTGGCAAGCAGATCTTTTCTTTTTAATGGAGATTATTGAGCAAGAAGTCTAAATGAAGTAAAGCCTAACCATGACCTCAACCCAGAGATAGTTATGTAAGCAAGTTCTAAAACTCAGTATCTGTTTTAGCAGTCACTTGTACTAGAAATACTTTTTTGTTCCATTCTCATTTAAGTACTGTCAATCTCTCCAGAACCTGGAACAGGATAATCTACTCCATCTCTACATTTATATTGCATTTGTCACTCAAACTCCTCCGAGTAAAATACAGAATACTAAAGCAAGACACCACACAGCATTTTTTCCAACATCTCAAGCGCACTTCCCAGATCTCCTTATGGTGCATAAGCTACACTGCTGCCATGAGCTACTCAAGCAACACATTTAACAAGTAGAAGAGGAACTGCAAGTAGCTGGAGGCAGAGGCAAGGCAGTTATGTACCTGCAGATGCTCACTGACACACAATTTTGACAGTCTCTTATACTAACAAAGAAGCCACCCTTCCAGTCTGATTTAAGAACATAAACTAAAAGTAGTTTACCTCCCCAGGAGAAAGTTTAAGATACCACACAGGTTTTGTAGTCAGTCCTCTAGCATTATTCTTTCAGCCATCTATAAGACAGCCAGAACATCACAAGATGAAAAGAAATCAATCCTTCTCTAGCTTGTTAAAGACACTAACTCCCCAATTTTAAGAGCAAGCCAAAGGCAAAGGTTTTGCAAAAATCTCTACGATAAAACACTTGCAGATAAGGGACATCAAATTAATACGTATAAACACACATGCAATTTAAGACAGCAACTTATCACCTCTCTCTCCTAGTTTTTGGTACCAACGCACACCATGGAACTCCATCAACTCCTATATCAAAGGTATTTCCTACTGATTTACTTAAAAAGATCACTTTCTAAGTGAAGAACTAATTATTGACAGACTGGAAAGACTACCCTCAAAAGAGAGAAGCTCTGTCACGTAAGTCTTCTACTCACTCCTCTCAATTTTAGTTTACTTTAAGTATTCCACTACTTGCACAAGTACTGACAGATCATGACAATAAAGTACACAAAAATCATAGCATATACTAATGCAACTGCATCACACTTTTTAATCTTAAAAGGTCAGTCTCAGTCATGTTAACATTCAGAGTAACTGAAATCTTGCACATAAAACCAGACAGATTTTCACCATATTTCACTACATTTATTGGTATATTTAAAAAAAAAAATAAAATAAAATAACTATTTCCTCATTCAAGTTCACTTCAGGCTACTGTAGTAACAATGTCAACATTCAAAGAACTAAACTAGAGATGATAGCATTAACTTTTAATGCAAAACTCAAAGTCTTTTTTTTATTATTATTTTTCTAACTTATGTATTAATAAAACCTTCCAGATCACTTGAGCTGGTCATGAGTTGTAAATTAAGGATGCATTTACATGTGTTGATTGATATTTCCATTATATTTAAGTATTACTTTGCCATGTTCTTAATTGTTACACTCAAGACTCTCACTTCCACCACAAAAATAAAATCAAAGCAACTCAGTTTACCACATGTATAATAAAACAGTTATCAGCTGGGTAACTTCTAAACTTAACAGCAATTTTCACTCCATTGCACACTGCTCTGGCAAATCATAGTGTGCTGCAACACCTACTTCTGCACATAGGCTACAACTTCAACAGCTCCAACTGCCACTAGCATTCCTAATTTTAGCAATCCTAAGGGTAACAAATGGAAGCTTGATCTTCTCTTAATTTTCTTGGTTTTAAACTAACATATAACGTGACTGTTTTCTAAAATTTACCTGGACTTCAACACTTGCAAAAGACATTGTAAAACTTCGTTCAAGGGTAAGTGCGTTTTAACTGGCAGCAACTAAATTTGCATACAACCAAGAAGGGAATTACTTCCCATATGAGTACCTGAACTAAGGGAGTTTAAAGGGACAAAAACCAAAACAGGTTAATATCTGAAGAAAAGTTGTGTGCAACTCGAGTCTAGGTCTTACAGTCACAAAATAAAATTAACTCCTACAACCTCTGTTCTCTAGTAGAGAGAATGAGTAACGTTCCCATCAGACAATTTAACCATGTGTTAAAATACTCAGTTCTGTAATTAAATGTAAAAAGGTACCTAAGAAATTGTGAGAAGATATCCGAGTCACATTAGCTGACTGTAGTGGGCTGACCCTGGCTGGGAGCCAGGTGCCCACCAGAGCCGCTCTATCACTCCCTCCTTGACTAGACAGGGGAGAAAAGGTATAACAAAAGGTTTGTGGGTCGAGATAAGGACAGGGAAAGATCACTCACTAATTATCATCACGAGCAAAACAGACTGAACTTAGAGAGAGAAAATTCATCTAATTTATTACCAAACAGAACAGAGTAGAGGAATGAGAAATAAAATCAAATCTTAAAACACCTCCCCCCACCCCTCCCATCTTCCTGGGCTCAACTTCACTCCCAGCTTCAACATCTCCCCCCCCTGCAGCAGCACAGGCGGACAGGGAACGGGGGTTACGGTCAGTTGATCACATGTTGTTTCTGCCGCTTTTTCATCCTCAGGGGAAGGACCCCTCTCATTGTTCCCTTGTTCCAGCATGGAGTCCCTCTCACGGGAGACAGTCATTCACCAACTTCTCCAGCGTGGGTTTCTCCCAC
>VXBL01006109.1:556100-577602 GCA_013400195.1 Aramus guarauna | reverse complement strand
GCACAAGCCACCCCTGTAGCCCCTCCACTACCAAAACCTTGTCATGCAAAACCAATACACTGATGTACAGAAACTGGAACTATATGCTAATTTAGGACATTCAAGATCTCTATCCATGACAAAGTATTCACAGCATTAGTAATAAAATTAGTAAAAATATAATATATATATAATAAAAATATAATATAATAAAAATATATATATAATATAATAAAAATATAATATAATATATATAATATAAAAATAAATGTTTGTTTTATGGTAATTTTGGGGGACTTCAAGGAGCATTCACCATGCTTTCAAAAAGAATTTAAAATTATTGTTTTAATCCATCTCGTATATCAAAGATATTTGAAGTGAGCAACACTAATAGTTTTGTTACTGTTGTTGCACATTTGCATTTAGTCTATATGACACTACACAGAAAACTTGTGTTTGCTTTGCAGTTGTTCACAAATTCCTTAAATATGCATTAATTATTAAACTAACAATCTATAATCTAAACATGAAGGTAAACATTCCCTGAGGCACTGCAAAGTGAGACCAAAGAGCCTGTGAACACCTTATACCAGGCTGCCAAAATGAACCTGGAAAGTTATTCATGACAGCACAGGGTCAATGCTGTCAGACTGGAGGATGGCAGCCAGCTTCCCAACCAGGAAGCTGCCTGGTTTTCCCCAATTACGCTACTTTTTTCCCCAGGAGACTGACCATCCAGAAACGAGCAAGCTAGGAAAAGAAGTCAGACAACTCTTCATGCTAAATAAAGCCAAGGGTCATCCAAGTTGGTAATTATTAACAGCAGAGGGCACCAAGTCTTTAATCATAGTGCTGGGAGATAGAGTGCCTGAGCGCTGCTCCCAAAAAGCAGGGAGGGGACAAGCCAGAGGTACATTAATCATATCGGACACTCGCCCTCACAAATGCTGCTGTCTGATCCTCAAGGGATGAGGAAAAGGGGCACCTCCACACCGTGGCTCTATGCAAGGGGAATACAGAGAGCCTAAGGAGCAGTCTGGTCTGATTAAAAATGGAGTTTGAAACAAACTGAAACAGCTTCCTCATTTCTGTCTGACTGGCAGAACACTATCAATTGCAAAAGCAAATGGACTGTTCAAAAAGCTGCCCTTACCAAAAAGCAAATTAATTCAGAAGTTTTAAAAAATAACTGTAAACAAACTTAGATAGCCTTAATTTCAACAGTTTTGTAACTGAAGATGCAAAGGAGTCAAAGATGACAATTCAACCAAAATTTTTTTTAGTAGTATTTTATTAACTGCATACTAGCTTAGCAGCCATGTTCTAAGAGATATTTAACTAATCAAGATCTTTACAAAGGTTAAGAGACATGGCAAATCCTCCCATAACAAAAAAAAGTTTTAAAACCTTTTATTTTAGTTTGAAGCTTCCATTTTTATTCAGAAGTTCTACCCACTGGTTTTAGTACTTAATTTAGAAATGTGTGTGGCATTGCATAATCATTAAACAACAAAATGTTTTATAGGGCATATTTTAAAGAAAAGAACAACCAACAGCCACCAACCACAACTCACACAAACAAGTTGGTACCAAACTCCATGGCTACGTGTCCTTAAAGCCCAAAAAGGTGTAATTAAGAATCTTCCACTTTAAGGATTCTGGGCAGTCTGGCAAATCTTTAAAATAAGTGTAGCAACAGAAAGGGATACAAAGTTTCTGCACAAGAACAACAGGCATCTCCAGGAAGACCTCATATGTTACATGCAGTGCCTCAGTTGTACTAGAACAGGTAAGCATAGAACAGTTGTAGCATAAAGAAGCCGTATTTGACAATATGAAGACAACGTATAGGACTGCACCAATTGTCAGCAGACTAAATGGGGAAAATGAGTTAGCGAATTGTACATGTACTTGAATTGTCAGGCTAAGCATATACGCTGTTGCCATATACACTATTTTTGGGGTCATCTGCAGACTAGCATTGAATTTATTTTGGGCTTAAATAATTTCACTTTCAAATCTCAATCTTGGTAATGGATACTTTAATGTTTTTTCTTGAAGAACATTCTACTTTTAAAAAATCGGATTCAGATAGCCGAGTGCCAATTACGTTTTGTGCTTTGCTTGATAAGAAAGCTTATTTCAAAAGCGGCACCTCCTAAGCTTCCTTCAGTAAAATGCTAGTGTAGATTAGAAATGCATTGGAATGATTTCAACAATCCTTTGATACACCCATGTAGCTTTCTGTATATATATTTGGTGCCCGTAAAAAAGTGCCACATATGCTTTATTAGACAAGAAGCCATCTGTCCAAGTGTACTGGTATTGGGGAGGACTGCTTATCAGTATCAGCATATCCTGTTTACTGCACCTACATCAAACAAATCAGTTGGTTTGGGAGAAAGTTGCAAAGTGCTTTTTCCTAGGAAAAAAGACTGAGATCAGTTGCTAAACTAGTCACCTGAATAGTCATTGGATCAACTTCTGGGCCTGTCAATACCACTTTCAGCCCTCTGTGCTTGCTTTTCAAAAAACACAATTGTTTGACTTCTGAGCTTTGAGTTTTTAGGGAACTTGGCTTTTGTTTCAAAAGCACTTCACAATAATACTATACCAAGAAAGCATTCTGGAACAGTTAAACTGGAAAAACTACATCAAAACAATTCTTGGCATACTAAGTGCAGACTTTATCTCAATTTTAGGCTTAGATACAAGCAGTGGATTTAAGCTCTTTGCTTTCAATTTAGCAGCAGAACAAAACCAGTCTTGCTATAGCAATACTTGATATGCATCAAATTGCTGATCATCTCCCCTCCTTGTTCTGGGCTCTTGTGAATGCAAGTGGCTGATTCTTTCATTCAGGCACATTGTGTGTGGATCTGCTCAGCCTGAAAGCTATTATAAAGTTACTGAGTTTGGTTAATTAAGAGTAGTGAGAATAGGCCTCCGCCTTTTATACCTCCCTTCCTAAAGAGGGACACCTTTTTTATTGTGACAAGGTTCATCTTCACTTCTACCAAAGCGCGGTCTTAGTTTGGTTTTACCTTTTTACAGACACGCAGCCCTTTTAACTACAATTACATGCTTTGATCCTGGGATTAATCTTCAGTTAAAACCGAGGTTTTTCTTTCAAGATAACCAATGACCAGTTAGTTTGACAGTGAGAGAATTATTTTGAAATCATTCTGAAAAATAAAGCAGAAACTATGTTGAGAAACTCATTTGAGAAAACACTTCAGTAGTTTTGCACAATTTTTTTTTCATTCCTGCTTACTTGCTTCCTGTTCTGCAGTGTGTGCAAGTATAGCCTAATACCCCTGCACAAGTGACAGGCTCAATTGCTATATACTGTTCTTCCTGTTATATGCAGAGATAGTTTTGGAAAGATTCTTAACTGAGCATGCTGTTGGTTTCCTTTGACACATCCTTGTTTCTAAATTGGAAAGACATGAATTTAACAGATGGATCACTCAGTGGATAAGGAATTGGCTGAATGGTCGTGCTCAAAGAGTTGCGGCCAATGTCTTGATGTTCAAGTGGAAACCAGTGACGAGTGGTCTTCCTCAGGGGTCAGTACAGGGACAGGCACTGTTCAACATCTTGGTCGGTGACATAGACAGTGGGATCAAGTACACTCTCAGCAAGTTTGCTGATGTCACCAAGCTGTGTAGTGCGGTCGACACGCTGGAAGGAAGAGATGCCATCCAGAGAGACCTTGAGAGGCTGGAGAGGTGGGCCAATGCAAGCCTCAAACTTCACCAAGGCCAAGTGCAAAGTCCCGCACATGGGTTGGGGCAATCTCAAGCACAAATACAGGCTGGGCAGAGAATGGATTGAGAGCAGCCCTCACGAGAAGGACTTGGGGGTGTTGATGGACAAGAAGCTCAACATGAGCCGGCAGTGTGTACTGGCAGCCCAGAAAGCCAACCTGTCCTGGGCTGCATCAAAAGAAGCAAGTGGAAGGAGGTGATTCTGCCCCTGTACTCCACTCTTGTGAGATCTCCCTTGGAATACTACATACAGCTCTGGGGTTTCCAGTATAAAAAAAGACATGGAGCTGTTGGAACGAGTCCAGAGGAGTCCACAAAGATGACCAGAGGGCTGGAGCACCTCTCCTATGAGGACAGGCTGAGAGAGTTGGGATTACTGAGCCTAGAGAAAAGCAGGCTCTGGTGAGACCACAGAGCATCCTTCCAGTGCCTAAAAGGGCCTACAAGAAAGCTGGAGAGGGACTGTTTACAAGGGAATGGAGTGACAGGACAAGGGGTAATGGCCTTAAGCTAAAGGCGGGTAGATTTAGATTAGGTATTAGGAAGAAATTCTTTACGATGAGGGTGATGAGGCACTGGAATAGGTTGCCCAGAGAAAAGTTGCGGATATCTCATCCCTAGAAGTGTTCAAGGCCAGGCTGGACGGGGCTTTGGGCAACCTGCGCTAGTGGAGGGTGTCCCTGCCTGTGGCAGGGGGGTTGGAACTAGATGATCTTTGAGGTCCCTTCCAACCTAAACCATTCTATGATTTGGAGAAAACCTCTTGCTCTTGTGGGTACAGCAATTAGCGAAATAAGTCTCACAGTCTATTTGAATTTTCCCCTGCTACTATTTGAGGAGAGTATAAAACTGGTAGAATGTATCCATTGGGAGAGAACTGACACACTTAAAAACAAAGTACAAGACCCATAGCAAGTTGCAAGAGTTGACAGAAAGTCTGTACTATGAAGAGCTTCATCGTATACTGGGCAGCTCCTTGAAAATGGAGCATTTTACTTTTGATAGACTTTGAGGAAGTAAGGGCATGTATATTTGCTTTGTTTGGGTGGGGTTTTAAATAGTAAGAAAACTCCCACAAAATCCAACCAACCGAAACACAGCCCACAAAGGAACTGGCAGCGGGAGGGATGCAGTGAGCCAAAGAAGCAGAAATTACTTGTGAACATTATTCATTTTGTCTGTACCCAGCAGTCTTGGAACATATGGTCACAGGGATCATGTCAACAACTTTTTAGAATAATGTTGTCTGTCTTCAGACACAGACTTCCTAGCAAAGAGCAACTATTTGATCAGAATTTGATCTCTACATAAAAAACATTGATGGTAAAGTTACTTTTTTCTCCCCTAATAATAAACAATGTGATACTAAAACTTGAAAAAATGAGCAGTGCTGCTGCCATAGCAAGGAACTTTGGCTTCTCCTTGAAAAACAGAAATTCTAGATCGAGTAACTTCTCAGCGGAGACCACAATATAACTCAATAGTCAAAGCATAGCAGGTTAAACTGAATTTATATCTGCTGTGATACACACATGGGCTTTCTGTTCCTTTTCCTATTCTTTCCTGTTTATAACAGCTTCCTCAGAAGATTATTTGTCCTTCAGTGAAGTAGGAAATGAAGCAGCATGTGAATAGAGAGGAATTATATTGTACATAATAAAGAGGAAGTCAATAGTAACATTTTACTTCAGTACAGGTGAGATCCCCTGTTAAGAAATAACAGGAGTTCAGGAGGATTACACACGCTTGCAACAGGTTACAGAGAATGATACCTTCTGCAAAAGGAGAAAGGAAGCAAATATAATACTGAAGTGTGGTATGTGCT
This sequence comes from Aramus guarauna, assembly GCA_013400195.1. NCBI lineage: Eukaryota > Metazoa > Chordata > Aves > Gruiformes > Aramidae > Aramus > Aramus guarauna. The sequence continues at coordinate 572,028 of VXBL01006109.1, read as the reverse complement.
TAGGTTACCCATGAACACCCACGTGAATTTTATAAAGGTTTTCCCATAAATTCATAAACCAATTGTTTTTATATTTAAAATGCTAACTTATGGGATTGCTGCTTATAAGTCATTCAGGAATTAGTTTGAATCACAGAATACTGTAAACTAACCTTAAAGGATTTAGGAAGCCTGTCTTATCCACCCAAGCTTTGTCTGAAGTTCAGATGTGAATGCATATTTGTAAAATATGAAACTAAAATTTGCCTATCTAGTTTACAGATTGAAATTTCACCAAAAGCTTACTGCTGTACTCTAACTTTCTAGTTTAGGAATGTCTCCAGCAAACTGGAGAATTAAAATGAAACTGCACTGTTGAAAGATGGTAGAATAGTAGAGAATGGAGGAATGTAAAGGTTAAAGATACTACAGCAGACATTGCCTGGTATAATTTCTAGCTCAGCCAAGAAATTGTGTGCTGAATCAAAAGAAGTTTCTTCACTCAACTTTTTTCTCTTGATGAGAATAAAGCAGTGGAAGATTCACTTGCCATAGAGGAGTGGAAAGGAGGAGCTGAAGCAGTTCTAGTAAAGTGTACTGTCTGAGAGCAACAGCTCTTGCTGCCCCATTATATAATAAGAACAAAAACAAACAAAAAAAAAACCCTGAACAAACCTGGTCTCCTAGGAATCAAGACTGGCCGCAGTACCAGAAATAAAGCATTGTATTGACACCAAAGTTGGGATAAAAATCAGTTACTAAGTGTTTCAGTGTTAAAGCTTTGGTTCCAACTTCTGTCTCAAGTCTGGTTATAAACTACCTTCTACTAATCTGTCCTATTCATTAGTTCACTCCATCTATGAGTGGCTAAGGATTTTATAAGCAAAAACTTGCAGTGATTATGAAAACAATTCTTCTTGTATGTAAATTTTACTTCAGTGTACATAAAATTAGATAGAAATGCTACTGTATACCTTACAAAGAGACAGACTGAAGGATCTCAGTTTGAATTCTAACTTTTTTGTGTGCTAACTTTTGAACTTGGCCAGCTGACATGGGTTTACCCTTGGAGTTTCGTATTTTTTATTTAAACATTTTGTTTTTAATGTGCCCTCTAAATGTGGCCAGCACAAAAATTAAACTGCATGTGGCATCAGTGTATATACTTAGCCTGATATGCTGTCACCCTTTTTTTCTTCTTCATGCAAATACTTACCTGTTCTAATGCAACTGGAGCACTGCCATTAACTATCTCAACTATTAATAATTGTCAAGTACTCATGTACTCACGAACTCACACAAATACAAATGCAAACATCCAGTACAATTCCATTATGAAGCCACCATATTTTAGAAGTAACTTCAATTTTATAGGTATAACAATTCACAGCAGGAGAATATGAAGAACTAAAACGTAGAGAGGAAAACAGGAAACTCTTTACTGTACAAGAACTAACTACTTGTATCTGTTGTTAGGAGTCTAGAATCTAATGAATCTCATGATGGCTTAGTATTCGTTCCTCACAAAGCTACACTCATAAAAAAAACTCACAGTCATCTTTAAAGGTCTATTCTAACAACCATCATTACCTCTTACCATATTAAGAAAGAATAATAAACTGCAGAACAAACATTTTTCCTGACCAAAGTACTTAGTCTTGTTCAACCATCCTTGAGACACCACCATAAATTTCTACAGAGCCACTTGCAAACACGTAACTATTTGTGACAAAAAGGTATGCTCAAGAACATTTAAGGTGTGCGGTTATTTCCTTCTCTCTTCATGCCTAAATATGCATTATGATGCTTTTTTTGTTTATGTCACCTCATACAGGACAGAGTTATTAACATTTGACTAGCTAATTCCTGAACACAGAAACAGGAGAGAATGGGCCTGCATACCTTCAAGCCACGCTGCATCCACCAGTACCTTTACTGCAATTCCCTTGGCCTACATAACCTGAAATTACCGTTTCTGCTTTACTGGCTGTACAGTTACAGTCCCGTAACTCCAAGTCCTGGGATTCTACAGTACTATTCCCTGAGTATCTCAAACTTAACTTTTTCATTTAGAAATCTGTTCCAAACTACAAGGTAGCACTGCTCTGAAAGTTTCACATTCCTCAAGCAAGTTCTCCTGTATTTATTCTCACATAAAAGGGGTATGCTAAATATGTTAATTTGGTTTTGTTATAAAGAGCTAAGTTCATATTTCCACAACAATTAGGATAGCAGTAAGAGTATGTTTGTTAAAAAAATATAGACACACACAAATCACCAAGGAATAGAAGGCAGGATTCTTTCCAATTATGTTTTTTTTAATCAGCTGATGACTTTTACATTCTACTCTTTCAGAACAGGTTTAAACACACGTAACTTACAAAGTATAAATTGAAAATACTTTTTAATAATAAAAACAGTTTTCCATCTTTGATGACCTGCATATCTGATAACACTATGCAAAGAACACTTACAAGCACCAAACATGCATCACACATTTGGCATATCTAATACTTTCTCCTCCAATACCATCTTGCCTCCAATGATTTACTCCAAGGATCACTATAAGAGCCAAGAAGGGAACCTTACAAGAAAGCCACCTGTCACATTCATCACCTTCAACTTCCTCTTCTCCCACTCTCCCTCAAAACAGTCTGAAATTAACACAAAAAAGTTTCCTGTTTCCACAGGAAGAACTCATGCCTATTAGAAACTCTTACCATTTTGGCTTTATATAAGAGAGAAGGTGTGGTAATATTACAGTATGCACTACACCTTAAGACCAAATATAACCACACCTGGGCGCACTGAAGAACTGCAATAGCTGTATCAAACCATACAACATTTTTGATGTGTAGGCTTGTCCCAGAATTGACCTTCCAAGATATTTCTCAATTTCTATAAATCAGATTAAGCTTATGGTTTATATTGTGATGTAGGTTACAAAATCATTTAATTGCCATAGCAGATCTTTTTCAGATCTGCCCACGTGCACACAATGTGCTACTTTCATACTACATCCACATCCAACTGAACAGTTATCATGAGAAGATGGCTGAAAAGCAGGCACAATCATAATTTAATAGTAGTAGTGCATGAACTTTAGACAAACCAATAGAAAGAAAGCAATTCTAGTGTGCCATAACACTAGTCTTACTAGTTCTACCAAATAATTTAAGAAGAATGAATAATAAAGGAGAGGCTTTGACTGATTCAGTTTCATGGTCTGGTTTGCCCCACCGCGACACAAAAACTTAAGGCAGTAGGGCACCAACGTGGGTATGGACACTGCTTAAGCCCACACTGATGTCTCAAAAAAGTTGATTCTTTAATTGTCACCCCTTTCTCCCATACAATTTATTGTTAACAAGTAGATTATATCTGCTTTGCAGATCGCGTTAGTACCACTACTGTCAAGCAAGAATCTGCTTATCTACCTTCTAAGAAGTCATTCTTGAAAGTTGGAAACCTAGAGGTGCTCACTCCACCAATACCGTAGGAAAAAGCTACTCAATTCACAACATCAGTTTGATACAAAAATAACAAGCAAGTTCAATGTAAATTAGTTTTGTCTACCATCAACTTTATAAATTGCTACACAAATACTAAAGAAAGTCTTTCAACTGTTAATCTCCCAAAATTATCTGCTCTATCATCATCATCTTTTATAATAAAAGCCTTATTTCCTCCAAAATAAAGTTACTAAATGATTAAAAAAATATTGAATGGAATGAATGACCAAGATATACAAGTTGTAAGGAACTGCGTAAAAACATTCATTTTAGCAATTTCCTAACGTCTTGTGGTTTTAAGGTTGAACAAGTAAACTGATGAATAACCAACTGAAACTGCCAGTTGCTTCAGCAGCAACCACCATCTCTTGTTCTACTTTACCTTTAAATTTGGGTAGGGGTTAAAACAATTAGAAGAAAGTTATTAGCTATTATTGCTTACCTCTAAAGAACTGCAATTGTTGCAGAAAAGATGTGGTCATCTTAACGTTTTTAAGCCTATCTTTTCCTTCTATCTGGTCATCAGCAATCACAGTATCATTAGCATGCTTCACAGGTTATTTGTAATACAAAAACAAAAGTTCATCCTCAATAACTTGGATATTCAGTGCCTCAGTGCTTAAAGTCTCAGAAAACATCACTTCTATTTGATATGCACACTGTAATTGTCTTCACATTGCCTAGGTGGAAGCTTTGTTTGCAAAGCTTCCTGTATCATGCAGAATAGCTCTACAGTTTTGTTCTACAAGCAGTAGTTCAGGAAGTTTAATTACCACAAGCAGATAGGCTTATCACTGTATCTATCACCTCATTTAAACAGCGTCAACAGCAATTCACATTAAAAGCTAGAGAGTTTACCTAAACATCAGCACTAAGCATACCCTACTCAACCATATTAAAAGTAGTGCCTAACCAGTATACTTTTTTAGCAACAGAACCAAGTTTTCCCCAAGACGTTAATTTTACTCTTCAGTAACAGTTGCACCCTAACTAACTTCACTTGCTGGAATATCTTGACTTTTATCTAATAAAGCCAAAAGTCTTCTGAAACACAAGCATTTCAGTTCACTTTTTCCTCAGGCATCCACTTGAAGAAAGAATCTTCTGCTGGCATGCAGTGATTTTACTCAGAGACACTATGATCTCAAATGTAATGCATTTTATTCATTTGCCAAAAATCTCAGCTGAACCTGACTCATAGTTCAGGTATGCAGTATATAAACATCTAAACAAGTTATGTGTAAGGAGCACATTATGTCTCCACAGGAGAATGACTTCAAAATAATCTTAGGAGTCAAAGGTGAGGGTGTGATGTAGGTCCTGCAGCATCATAGCCTGTCTGACAGGGCCACTTGTTAAATCCTGCACTGATACGGGTGAAGCAACATAGCTGGGAAACCTGTCATCCCAAGCACACTCACTTCTGTTTTAAAGCTAATTGATAAAAGCTTTTATTCCATTGTTTGATGCTAGTTTATGGCACATTAGTCAGAATGTTGAGTTCATAGCTTTTGATTCATCTCAAAGCTCACGGGGTTTAAAAGACTTCAGTATTAAGCATAAACAATTTCTGCTTTTAAAACAAACTATTAGTTGCTCCTTGTTGGATGAATCACCAACTCCACTTGCACTCCAAACACATAAGCTCTCTCTTACCCCTAAGAATTTGTTTTTCATGTTATACAAGATCTTTCTCCCAATCTACTTTTAAAGAGAGCACCGTGCTCAGAATACAGCCCCTTTCAGAAATTTAGTTTCAGTGGAGTATCTGTCACTGAAAAACTACCACACAAAGTGAACTTAGGGGTAATGGAACATGCTTTTAGCATGGCACTAGCCACTACATGCACAGAAATTTTCCTACTTATGCTAATAGTAAACAGACAAGATATATTGTTAACTTTGATTAAAAACACTCAAACCCCACTGGCCATATTCTAACTTCTAGTTAGCCAGCGTTTTAATAGTCAGGAAGCACCACAAATCCTGTTATAGCACCTCTTTTCAAGTACTGATTCATAAAATCATGATGTTAGAAAGGATCTCATTCCTTTCTCTGTTTAGTTGAAACTCCTGCCCAAAAAGCATGGTCAACGCCGAATTCAAACCAGCCTGCTAAAGGCCTGGTCCAGGTTTCCAGGTCTTGAAAAAACCTCCAAGGATGGCGATTCCAGTGCCTCTGGTCAACCAATGCTTAATCATCCTACAAACGATTTTTTTCCTCTTATACTCAAGTCTCCTCTCCAGTGATGCTCCTTTTTAGGACCTCTGTCTCGCATTCTTCTTCCCTGAACTTCTGTAAAAAGCCTGGCTTCAACTTCTCAGCTAAAGAGACAAACGACTTGATAAGACTCTGGGTTCAGCTAAGCTACATTAGTTATGTCAAATCAGATCCGACGCTTTCAAGCACTTACCCATTTCCTAGGTACCCAACAAAATTATATACTTCCATGTGATACTGAAGTGTTAAGGAGAGCAAACACCACCTAAGTTGAAGGTTAACAAACACAGGAATCCCAGCAATCTCGCTGACAACCTTAATTTAGTCTGTTTCCCCTAGTATAACGAGCATACTTTTAAACAAGCAAAACAAGCACATTGCCAAACCTAGTTAAGAATGTAACTGCTCATTGCCATCTCATGCCAGCCTGTTCTCAGGGCTGGCATGAGATCAGATGATTGTTTGCCAAAACAATTTAATTTTTTTCTGCCCATTTCATTGTAAACAAAAATAATGACAAAAACACCAAGCATTCATTCCCACCTCCAGTCCTTGTGCCAGCAAAAAATGAGAGGTGGGGGGAGAGGAAATCAGAGCTCTTTCAGCTCTGACGTGTGTAATGTGTGAAAGTGATCATACAACAGACATAAAATTTTAGAAAAATACTCTAGTTTGAGTTTTTATACTTGTAGTGTGTAAACTAAATTCTTACTGTGTGGTTCTGTCATATTCAACAAGTTATAAAACTTGAATGGCTCTCAAAATGACCTAAAGCAGAAAGAAGGTATTAGTAGTTCTAACATAGCCCATCTTCAATTACTTGTGTGTATGCATACACAATTACCTTACAAAAAACTGTTTAAAATCATCATTTTCTTCTGAGGCACAGATCCTCTCTTGATAGCCTAGTCTTAGGAATAAATGTCATCGATCAAGCTTCAGCCCTTAAAAAAAATACAAAACAAACCTCCCCCCAAAAAAACCAACCAAACAAACAAAAAAAACACCAAAGCCACTATGCCTCTGCAGGCCAAGCACCATTGCCCACTTTTTACTTTGAGCTGGAGAGCATGGGGAAACAAAAAACTTCCACCTTCTTCTAGAGTCTCCCTTCCCCCAAAATAATGACTTCAGCTTTCCCAGCTCTCTATCATCTAGAGCCATTTTTAGTCTGTCATACAAAACTCATTCCCCTAGACTTCTTCCCAATGACTTGCCTAATTTCAGCTGCTATGCCAGGAACTAAAAATAAATCCTCTGTTATATGTAGTTGCAAACTCTCTCCCACCAAGCCCTTGTTCAGCACTGCACTTGATGTGTGAAATAAGTTCTGGAAAAGAGACCTGCTCCTCTCAGCACGCTGTAGAATTCCTTGAATTACACGCAATAAACTGACAAAGTGCAGGTTGATTGATCTCTATAACTCTGCTGCAACTTGATGAATTATAAGTTACAAAGCTGAACCAAGAAAACCTCCACACCGAACTCTGTGAACCTTCGTATACAAACTCAGCGACAACATTTGCATGAGTAGTGTGGCATCTCTTACAGAGGTCCCAAATGTACCTCATCCCTGTTCTCTTCACCGTGCAAATAAGACAAAAGTATAACTAAGGTTACTCTCTGAGTACCTAAAGATATTCCCAGCTTCAGTAGAGCCAATTCCTCATGCAAAATTAAAGCCAGCAGAATTTAGTACGGTTATTCCCCTGTAAAATGGATGAAGCCTTTCCTTGATTACCATCTTGTTCTTCCCTCGCAAATCCACAGAGTAATTGATAGATTTGGCTGTCCACTCACACTGCCTCAACTTAATACACACCTGAATCCCATTCCTTTTCTTCCTCACAGGTCAATTTCTCTCCATGCCAGTTTGAGACACCATTCATGTACATCATGTCCAGAATGAAAAAATATCTACTTTCCCATTCAACTTATTCACTCAATTACATCATCAGAGGCTAGTCACATTATTTTGGGGCAAAGTTGTCTTTCAGAAGGTATCGCATTCAAGCAACATACCACTACGCTGATCCATGTTGCTGCTGGACTGCAGTCATCCTCTCCTCAAGAAACAAAAGCATATGACTACATATTAAGTCAAATATTAACATAATGTAGTTTTTCCACTAAACATAACAATAAAAGCCTACTGATTCTAGACTGAAAAGAACATGCAATGGAAATAGTTGTCCTGTTCAATCCAATGTTGAGCTCATTTCACTTTGATTTTTTAAATTATGTATTTCTTTCAGAACAAAGTGTTCTCCTCTGCTAGAGCAAAATTTAAATTTCTCTCCACAGCTTCCAATAGAAGGATTTTCCTGTGTGATTTTTAAATCACTTCCCTGCTGGCATCTTCAAGCAGCCTTGACAGCTACTTTAGCTAGGAAATAGTAAGAGTAGTATAAACATAAACAAACATCTTGTTTATATGAAGAAGTTTGTTTATATTTAACCTATGCAAGGAAGTGTAAGTTTGTTTCCAATAACATCACAAAACAAAACAAAATGTGATACCTGATTACCTTTTGCTAAGATATACATGGTCACTTTTAATACAGGCACACTTCAAGTTAGTCAGTATTCTGGCTTTCTATCATCCTTTTAAATAATTGTAACTTTCAGTAACTTTTCAATGCCTCATACATTAGGAATTTAATGTCTTCCCCACGTGCATTCTAACTTAGTTTTGAGTCACAAAAAACCATCCATAGTTCTCAGGCTGATCAGCCAAAGGCTCTGCTGTACTATGGATCATGAAAAGAAGACAAGGTGGGAGCACTTGCAACTTGACTTAGTTTTACCACTATCTGTGAATAACCTTGCACAGATTAAGTAAAGTTTGAAACTGGTACTTTATTCAATAAGAAAAGTCAGGTAAGTTTTAAGTGTCTGCTACACTGCTGCTCTTGAAAATCCACCAGAGAACTGAGCTAAAATGAGTTGATTCAAAGTTAAAACAAGGAAGTGTAAGTAACAGAAATAAACAATTAAAAGTAAATCCTGTCATATTAACTGGTTTTGCTACTACTGCATTTATAAAGTGAGACAGAATCCAGTGCTGCTGGCTTTGAAACTTTATCAGGTCTGTAATTAGGAATATCTTATTTTAAATCAAGAAGTACAGGCATAATGAACAAATTTTACAGTCCTAAAGAGGATTTGTGTCCTCAGAAGCTTGTCAGGTCTTTCCAAAAAGACTGGGCAATATCCAAGTTTTTAAATTATTTTCACATTAATGCAGAAGTTCACTTGGGAAGCACATCATTTGCATCATAATCACCAATAGCGTGGACGCTTCAACACAGAGGAAAAAAAAAACCCCCAAAACTACCTGTGATCTTTCACTCAAAAGGTGAGCAGAATTGAGGGCACACCACCAGGTCCCGCTGACAGAGCACGACTGCACCGCACCTCTCCCCNCCCGCCGCCCTCCCAGCCCCACAGCTCGCTCACCAGCTTGGGCTTGTTCCGGCTCTCCTCTTCCGCGGCGCGCCCACTCCGCTTCGGGTTCATCCTGCCAGAGCTCAGGGGCTCCTCGCCGCCACCAGCGCCGGGAGCCGCCTGACCCTCCATCCTCCCACCGGCTCTGCACCCCAGCGGAAACCTCTTCTCTCTCCGGGGCTCGTATCCTCAAGGCCCCATAGGGCCGACAGGCACCACCGGGCGTCTCCCCGTCCCCTCGCAGCTGGAGCAGTTCCTAGTCCCGCTGCCCCGCCGCCTCCTCCCAATCCACCGCCTCAGACGCCGAACGCCTGCACGCACGCGCCCCGGCCGGCCCGCGTTATCGCGCATGTGCCAGGGCGGTGCGCATGCGCTCTTGAGGCAAGCGGAGGCAGTGGTAGGCAGTCTGGAGGGCGGGAGCTGAGGAGGGTCGGCGGTGCCCGACTGGGAAATGGCGGAACTCGGGGCGTTTGAAGAGAAACGCCCATTGGAAAGGTGAAGTGTGAAACAGAACAGGCTTTGGCAGTACGCAGTCGACGTGTTGGTGGATTTATCCCGAGGGCTCCCAGCTCAGTCGTTGCTTACGTTGCTGGGAGGAGGAAAGGTCGAGCCTGGTGCTCCGTCTTATCAGAGGGAGTTGGCTGGTCCGTGGGCGGCCAGAGAGCTGAGGCAGCCAGGGCTGTGGCTGTACGTGCTTGTGGGCAAAGCCTTGTCTCTGCTCATCCTCACAGAGCAGCGGCTGGGCCTCACATGCCGAGTGCCCAGACACTTCATACACACGGTGTTTCCTAATGAGGTGGCTCTGGCTTAAGTATGCTTCCCTGGTTTTTATTTTGAAAATAAATGAAACACAAAGGATAACTGGTGTTTTAACAAGAATTGTTACTGCAAACAAAATACTTAACTTTTTTTCTCTCAAATTTGAGAACTCCAGTCCCCAGTATGAGTCATCTACACATGCTCATGGTTCACAACAATGAAAAATTGCTTAAAACCGTTTCTGTGGATTAGAGAATCCCTTTGGCGAGCCTCCCTGTATAAACTGAAGGTCTTGCAGCATGGATATATCAGTGGATAGTGGAAACAAGGATTGCATCCCTCATTATTAGAGGGCTCGTGTTGACAGATGTCTTCATACGCCGTCTGCATTTCTTGTGACTGTCTGAGGCTTACCTGAGTAATGGATGAAATAGTGTTTTTTTAAAAAAAAAATCCAACAGTGAGAGCCTGTTGATAAAATCCAACAATACCAGCTTTCAAATAAACTGATAGCTCTAAAATTTGCAGGGGCCTTAAAATCAGAGTAGAATCTTTGCAGCAGAAGTTAGTAGGTTATAAAACGGGCCCGTTCTGTCAAGCTGCTCAGTTCTAAACTTCCCCTTGGGATGCACCTCTTCTTTTTAGTTTTCCTTTTATTTCATTTTGCTGATTTTAGCAGTAAGTATTNGGTGCGTTACCACAGCGAGGCCCTCAGCGCGCCGCACGCCCCCCTCCAGCTGTCACCTCCCTCTTCCAAAGAGCACCCAAAAACCGCCACGGAAACTCAAAGGATTTTAACAAAAAGAGCCTTTAATTCCTGAAAGCCCGGCACCCCCACGCCCGGCCGCACGCCCCTCCGCCGCAGATTCTTTCTCTACTCGGGAANCGGTGCGCATGCGCTCTTGAGGCAAGCGGAGGCAGTGGTAGGCAGTCTGGAGGGCGGGAGCTGAGGAGGGTCGGCGGTGCCCGACTGGGAAATGGCGGAACTCGGGGCGTTTGAAGAGAAACGCCCATTGGAAAGGTGAAGTGTGAAACAGAACAGGCTTTGGCAGTACGCAGTCGACGTGTTGGTGGATTTATCCCGAGGGCTCCCAGCTCAGTCGTTGCTTACGTTGCTGGGAGGAGGAAAGGTCGAGCCTGGTGCTCCGTCTTATCAGAGGGAGTTGGCTGGTCCGTGGGCGGCCAGAGAGCTGAGGCAGCCAGGGCTGTGGCTGTACGTGCTTGTGGGCAAAGCCTTGTCTCTGCTCATCCTCACAGAGCAGCGGCTGGGCCTCACATGCCGAGTGCCCAGACACTTCATACACACGGTGTTTCCTAATGAGGTGGCTCTGGCTTAAGTATGCTTCCCTGGTTTTTATTTTGAAAATAAATGAAACACAAAGGATAACTGGTGTTTTAACAAGAATTGTTACTGCAAACAAAATACTTAACTTTTTTTCTCTCAAATTTGAGAACTCCAGTCCCCAGTATGAGTCATCTACACATGCTCATGGTTCACAACAATGAAAAATTGCTTAAAACCGTTTCTGTGGATTAGAGAATCCCTTTGGCGAGCCTCCCTGTATAAACTGAAGGTCTTGCAGCATGGATATATCAGTGGATAGTGGAAACAAGGATTGCATCCCTCATTATTAGAGGGCTCGTGTTGACAGATGTCTTCATACGCCGTCTGCATTTCTTGTGACTGTCTGAGGCTTACCTGAGTAATGGATGAAATAGTGTTTTTTTAAAAAAAAAATCCAACAGTGAGAGCCTGTTGATAAAATCCAACAATACCAGCTTTCAAATAAACTGATAGCTCTAAAATTTGCAGGGGCCTTAAAATCAGAGTAGAATCTTTGCAGCAGAAGTTAGTAGGTTATAAAACGGGCCCGTTCTGTCAAGCTGCTCAGTTCTAAACTTCCCCTTGGGATGCACCTCTTCTTTTTAGTTTTCCTTTTATTTCATTTTGCTGATTTTAACAGTAAGTATTTGGGCATAGTTTATGCTGTCTTCACCCTGCATAACTTCGGCTACACGAGTTATGTGGCTCATTCCTCTCATGTCTTGTTTTAAACCATCAGAGTCTAGTCACAGCTACAACAGGGTATCAAAAGAGATGAAGCCAGTAAGCTGACACCAGGTACCTGTGACTATCAGTGTTTACTTTGAGGACACTTGTTCTGATTCTCAATGGGAAATTGACTGCCAGGTCACGCGAGGTGAATTCACTGGAGCTTTTTGCTTCCTATTTGTTCAGATTGACGCCTAAGTGCTCCAGAGCTTTTTCTACCCAAATTTTCTGAATTTGCCACAATACTGCTCATACTGCTTCAACCAAGTCTTCTTCAGTAAAACTTTTACATTGGACTGACCTCTACGATTCAAGAGCAGCAGGCAGAATGTTACAAAAATACTTTGAGGTATGAGTGAAAACAGGTGCACATGACAGAACTCAAGAAAATTGACCAAATGTACATTCAGGCATTGAGTTAATTTAGTTTTTGATGGAGTAAAACTCAGATCACATTCCTGATCTTAAGCAAAAGAGAAAAAAAAAAGCACTGAAGTCAGGTTTAGGGATACTGAAAAGAAAACACAAGACGTTTACTGTTATTAGTGCCAGTATGCAATAATAACACTACCCTTATCTAAAAGATAAGTTTAAGAAAAGATGTGCAACCATCAGGCTATAGCTACATCATGTGATAGAAGAGCTCTACCCCACAAGTACTCTTAGTTCCTCTTTTCCTCCTGCCGTTTGCTTGCTCTCCTGGGACAAATGGCTGATTGGTTAGCACAGTTTTTGTCACTTTTTTTTAACTCTGACTTACAAATATTTTGCAAGTCTCCACACAGAGTGCTCAGCTGTGGCTTAAAATTGTTTCAGTTCTACAAAACCACTATAGGATTTTCTGGAGACCTGCTTTTGAATAGATTACTATAAATCAAGCATCATTAGATCTACTTCACAGCCTCCTCACCGGATGTTAAAGCCTACCATGTTCTTTTTGAAAATATTTTTGTCATACCTCAGCATTTTAATATTTTTTTTTCTCAGTTTCCAGGACCGAGTAACAAATATTCCATGTATAAGCCAAAGATCTATGAGTATATAAACTCTGCAGGCAATTCTAAGAAAAAGGAGAGAGGTGAAATAATGCAAGTATCCCAACTAGGAAAATTTAAGTGGAAAAGCCCCTCCACACCAAAACAAAACAAAAAACCCAAACCAAACAAACAAACACCAAAACAGAAAACCACAACTCTGCTTAAGGCAACCAGAAAACCTCAGATCACTTTGGCAGTCAGTTTGCAATGCCGTATTTTGGCCCATCTCTGAGAGCAACATAGTATGGCCTGAGGGTGGAAACTAGTATCTGTACAAACTGTTCTTAACTTGGCTTCATCTCTGAAGAAAAGAAGAAAATGTATTTTAAAACTATGCATTTTACAAAAATCATTTCACAGCATTAAAAATGTGTAACTACAAAGGGCCACTACTATGCAGATGCTAACATTTCTCCTTGCGGTTTTGCATGTAATCTCAGTTGCATTCAGTCACATAACCACAGCAGCTAACAGTGGCAGAGAACTGCAGATCTGCATCTGTAAAAAAAGAAAAGTCACAGGTTTATCTTACAGCAAAATGATCATAGACATGAGACATTTTGAGCCTCCCCAAAACATGCGCTATGAAGATGTCTGGCTGACCCAGCAATATAAGAATTTACCACTCTAGTAGTATCCTCCCTCTAAACATATACAAAATGCAATTGTGCAAGGTTCCAGAAGACATGCACTGCTAAGTATATGTGAAAAAGAAAAGGGTTCTGGGTTTATGACATTTTATAAATTCAGTGATAGAATTTCCATTTGCCAGAGAAGGCTTAGGCTTCTGCTTAATAACAGCAGTTCTAAACCAGCTGTAGTGGACTGGTCACCGAACCAGCTATTCAGGTTTCAGTCCTTGAGAAATGTTTGATTCTTCAGGTTTCTAGAATTGAAGAAGAAAGTTAACAACGTTGAAGTCTGTCATAACTGCACTAGGGAAAAAAAAAAAAAAAGGGATTGTTCTGTATACTACCATGAGAGAAAACATGCAGTATTTAAGTTAACCACAAACAGGAAGCATGCTGCTAAGTCACCCTGTAGCACATTCCCCAGCTTTTCATCCAAAAATTCTATATCATTAGCACAACCACTCTACCACAGAAAACATACCACAATCCTTCTGCTACTCCTCTTGAGCTGTAAACTTTCTTCAAATTCTCTTGTCTCTTCCTGATCAGTATCAGCACTGCAGTCAGTTTTTATTCTCCTGCCCTTTCCTCCTTTTTGCAGTTTTAGTTGGAATATATTTACTTTTAGGTATTTAAAAAAAATCCCAAAATTCATCTTCAGAAGGAAGTCAGTCTGAGATTGTTTACAGTGCATGAGAATGTGGTAAATAATAAAAAGAAAATCACAGGGTATATAGCTTATCTTAACAGGTAGGAAAATAGGATTAGAAGTATTAACTACTAAGCAATGAAAACCAATGAAGATCATTAATTGTGTACAAAGAGATACTCCTTATTGACAAAATAACCTCATTTTCCAAAAAAATACTCTTTGACTACTGAATAAATATGATTTACTTGCAAACTTAAATCCAGAGAAAATCTACTCGCTGATAAGATAATTCCAAGAAATACTTGTTTGGTAAAGCTTAATTTATTCTAAACCAATAATATCCTGGCCTGTTAGAGGCAATAATTGTACATTCTATAATGTTTCTGTAAATTAAGTCACAAGAAGTTACTATCATATTTACACAATTTTTTTTTAGTGATTGGAAGGTACATTAAAACATCCTATATTAACCATTAAAACAAAGTGACATTTCATGGTACAATCATGAACAGTATCACAAATGTTAGTTAAAAGCGCAGCTAATTCTGAACATTTCTATAAATGGATAAGGATTACAGCTTCAGTCAGGTTAATTTTCTATGGCTACAGCTACATTTTGTTTTTAACCATCTGCAAGATGGCTGCACAACAGTTCACTTACCAGGCTATAAACTTTTCAATTTTAAGTCAACTTACACATTTTGCCTGTACTTATTTATAGGAACTGGAAGCTGAAAGCTTCCCACCTTTTGTTTAAAAAAGTTTCCATGTTGCATATGTTAGCAAGGTAATTATCTCTGTGGTTACAGCAGACCTATAGTTCAACTTTACTTACTATGTCTAGCTCTAATTTGAAAACTAAGGTACTGAAGCTAGATAAGGTATATCACTATTAAATGATACATTAAAAGCACAGAGTCTGCTTGTGTGAGGGCACTTTCTTCATTAAAGTGACTTATAAATCCAGACATAAACTGAATAATGGTTTTAATCTGAACAGATCTTTAGTGATTTTAATTTACTGTAGGTCAGGCTCGCCTAATACTTAGGAATTGAAACATCAGTATGCTTTATAGGTTTATATTTTCCCATGTGTTACTTTTTTTGTTACAACCCTTTTCCCTTTTTGAAGCAATTAACCAATTTAGGTGAATTCTGTTGTCACCATTTTCTGTATTTTGACCACTTAGTCTAGAATTCTAGATCATAACTAGGTTAATCTTCTCCAAATGACTTTTTACTTTCAGGTTTTAACAGAATAGTAAGAAAACAAGAAAACAGCATTTATGCTCCATTCATGTTTTCTAGAATCAACACATGTATGAAAAAATTGCATGGGATTACTTCAGAGGATGATGTAAAAAATCAGTAGGAAGAAACCCCTTTTCTTGAATTTGGGCTTTTCCCATAGGAAAACCAAAACAAAACAAATAGCTGATATATGAAGTGGCTAATATACATGGTAATTAGTTAATAATTTATTATCTTTTTTCCTCCTTTGCTTTTAAAATACCAATCTTTAGTCTTACCTGGTACAAGATGTGGTTATTACTCCAACTGTTATCTCAACTTCCCATCTCGTGATAATTTCTCAGTGTCACTGGCAAGTAAAATGCCTACTGCCTTTTTTCTTTTT
>VXBL01006109.1:519270-556086 GCA_013400195.1 Aramus guarauna | reverse complement strand
TTTTGCTTTCTTTTTTTTTTTTTTTTTTTTTTTTTTTTTTTCCTCTCCATAGAATAATACTAATAGTATCATATAGAAATGCTTGGGCTGATACTTCCATTTTTTCACATTTTATGTGCGAGGACACAACTACTCTATGTGAATAAAGACAGTTAACATCTGGTATTGTAATACTGAGTTTTCTTCCCAGCCTAAAAGAACTGGAGATGATCTATACAGAGAGAGAAAAAAATGTAACATTGCCCCTAAATACTATGTCTCAGTTTTGAAACGTACATTTAATATTACTTATATGTGCTACCTTACCGTTTTTAACAATATAGTACATCTTTTTGATTTAGAGTCAAATCTCAGTAGTTATTGTGGATTTAATTAGAGGATTAAAGGTCTTAGCAAAAGCTACTAAATTTTTACACTTTTTCTGTCTAGTATTCTATACACTAAGCACCTATGTATTCTCTGTATCTGACTGTAATGCAGAGATGGTGTTCTACCATTGCCTGCAAGGCAATAGAAAAGATGTTTCTTCAGAATGTGGCATTTTTTCCCCCCTCTAAGGCTACTGGGGGATTCTGTTCTCTGTTCTGCACATCTCCCTACACACTGGTGGCTGAGTTGCACAGCTTATCATGCTGAGGTATGTTCCTGAAACTGTTTAGAAAACAATGTTCCTATCTCACAGCACAATTTACTTCTCAAACATAGCTGAACAGTTCAATATAAACTCCTTTTATTTACTACATGGGTTTCCTTGACCATATTCAGCAGTAGAGAGGTTTCTATTTATCTTGCTTTTCTACATCTTCACCACAGCTTTTCACAAAAACTAAATACCCTACTGCAACCATTCTCTAGCAAACCTCTCACACATGCCTCATAATACTCAGGGCTGGACAGAACAGAACTGCTCAGGCTGCTCTACATGGTAACTTTCCTACTTTATTTTGTATACAAAGAAAGCTGTATCATGGGCAAATAGTGTTTATAATTTCTGTAAATGATATGAAAGCTTAGTAAATAAGAATTCAACAATACAGGGAATTAAAAATTATCAGTGGAATAGTTTTAAATGTATCTCACCATAGCCAATACTCCAACAAGTAGGTTTCTGGGTGGAATAAAGAAGTTAATTTTGATGGAAATATACACATATTTAAGGCATTAGTAGATGCTAATGAAGAGCTTAAAGGCAGATGGACAAAAATAGGCCTCATTAAAGCTAAAGAGCATGTTAAGTAATCGTTGTTCAAGTTGTTCAATGGAAGAATTAGGTAAAAATATGTGGAATTTTCACCATAGTAGTTGCCTGTCTAGAATATTAATAATAATTTCCCTTGCTAGAGATAGATTGAGTTTGTTTGTTTGTTTAACTGTTCTTGTCCTTCAGTGTAGCACATATCATTTATTGCTTGCATATACACTGTATGGAGGTGTTACCATCACCAGATCTGCATCAAGGTTTTTTTCATAGCTGTGCTAACTCCACTAAAGACCAGTTTTGGGGAGAATGGTGGGACACATTTTAAAAGTGTATCCTTTTACATGAGCTAACAATGGGATTATTTAAACAGCTTATTTAAAGGGAGGTAAGCTTGTTATATGATGCAATTATTTAATAGGTGAACTCATACTATTTTATTATATAATTTCTTCATGGTATTTAAAGGATTTACTAAGTTAAATATCTTGAAAAGCAGGTATTGCAACTTTGAGGAATGAGAAAAATTATCCTGAGCTGGAATGTATTTGGTGTACTCCCTATATTTGTTTTGGTTCACTTAATATTTGTGTTTAACTTAAAAGAATCTTTAGTAACTACCACTGAAATAAACTCTGTGTCTAGCTTTTCTGATGGAAAAACAAAGCTCTGAAGTCTTATGTGCTTCCTTATCACCTAGCACAGTTCTAGCAAGATGGTATTGCACGAGGCTTACAGAAAACAAAGTATCATCTCATTCTACATTTGTCATTTGTTCTGAATTATGCTTCCTTTTGTGTCTGTTAGTTCCTTAAATATTGCTTACAATGAACTTACTTGTGAAAAGCAAAAGTCTGGAACATGTAGTCTAAATTCTTTGCTTGTCCACCTAGTCCTCTTTATAAATGAGTGAAGGTGGAGTGTGGTAAAATAACACCAGTGAGAGGCAAGATTAACTCTGATCTTATCCTGCACATGGACAATTGTTTATTTTTAGTCAGACAAGTTTGAGTTTGAGGCTCAGCCCAAGATAATGTGATTTTTTTACATAAGAACACACATCAGACTTCTTTTAGTGTAAGAGGAGGTGACGCTTAGGGTGGTGAATGGTGTATATTTCTCTCTCTTTATCCACATGCAAAATGTATTTATTCAGCAAGATTATGTGATACAAAATTAAGAGATAAAAAAAACCAAAACCCCAAACTAAAAGTTTTCTGCCAGATTAGTCTACTGAGCTAATTCACGTCTGTAGTATCCCTAGCTCTGACATAAGGAATGGGGAATGAATAAGGCAGTGAGAAATTAGCAAACTAACAGTAATATAATACCAAATCCTCATTACTCTCACCTTTAACTCTCCAGTAAAAGTGCTCTGATTCATGAGATGTGACAGTTTATACTGCGACAATTCGCAAGATTTTTATCCTTTCCTGCCTACCATATTCTGACTTAAGAAACTGTCTGCGCTCAGGCTGCCACAATTCTCAGCCATGTGTTTTAAGATCAATTTAAATTGTGCAAAAAGAGCAAGGTGTATAGGTTGAGGGCAAGTTAAGCTCGGCAGCGAGAGCAGCGGATATTATTGCCCATTTCTGGATCAAAACCCTAAGCAACAGGCACATTTCTTGGGCATTGTGTTCTCTATTGTATCTTCAGTGATGGGAGTGAATACAAAGCTACCAAAACAAAACACTCTCCTGCATATACCTCTCTGGAGGAACATGAGCACAAACGTGTGACACATGCTTGTTCTATTGCTTAATGCACTGTGACATAATACTACACTGATAAGAATGGCACAAGAACTGCATTTTTCTTGTGTAGAAGCATATAGGTTCAATTTGCAGGAATGATTACTATGCAGTTTTTAAAACCACTTATTTTTCTGACAATCTTACATTTTCAGAATAGAAGTGGTATGGAAATCTGCAGATGAAATTGTCCAGGGAGAAGACAGCAGGAAGAAAGAATTAAAGTCCAGAGGAAAGGACTCTGTAATCTGCGTAGACAGCTGGAGAGCAGAGGTGAGACTACCCAAAAAAAGTGCCTGAAAAAGAATCAGGAACAGTAAGAGGAAGCTAAGAGAGGGCAATGAGGTAGCTACGTAGTCAGCTGCTAAAGGTGTCTAATGGCACTAGAAAGGTCAGGGTTTCCCAATTTGGCTTGAAGGTCATTCCAGACTTCACTCAGGGTGGTTTCACTATAGCCTAAGTCCAGCTGAACTGACTTGCAGCTCTATGGCCACTGTTTCAGCTGGCATTTGGGGCTCTGTGGTCTAAAGCATGCTTATTCCTTGAGGCATTTTGTCTCTTTAAATCCTCCAAGGACTTTAGAGCCTTCCATACCTTAATTAAGGAAATAGTTTTAGCAACCTGGGGATATTAGAAGTATACACTGGTAGGGGACTGCCTATGTGGAGGTAATAGTTTGGTTAGTTCTGAAGTTTTTGCTGTGAAGTTCTTGCTTTACTTTGCCTTTTCTACATATAGTTCTTACAGTTCTACTAATGGAAAATTATTACTTGCAAGTTGCTTCAAATTTTATTCAAACTGTGGTTTCACTTTAAAAAGTTAGCACTGCTGTCAAAAGAATTTTTTTTTCATTTGTTTCTGCCTGTTACCCTTTCCCGTCTCCTGGTGCTCCCTTTTGTGTATAACAAACATTTATGTGACTGTTGTTAGGTGGATTGCAAAAGTGATCTCAGTTAAAATTTACCTTATGAAAAAATGGTTGGTTTTAATGTAGCTTCAGTTCCTTGATCTTGCTTCTCACGTGGTCTCAGAAATGCCTGNGGTGGATTGCAAAAGTGATCTCAGTTAAAATTTACCTTATGAAAAAATGGTTGGTTTTAATGTAGCTTCAGTTCCTTGATCTTGCTTCTCACGTGGTCTCAGAAATCCCCATACTGGTAGAAGGGGAAAGACAGGTAAGAGGGCAGGGTAAATCCCTCTCAGCATTCAGCTGTCCCTTTCAGGAATCCAGCTCCCTGCTCTGATCTGGCCCAGCTGTGTCATCTTGGCTCAGGCTGCTGAGGAAATTGCTAAATTTTGAGGAACAGCTGTGAGAAAGCTTGTAAAACAGAGCCATGTGAGGTGAAAAAAGCAGAATTACAGGCTGAGGTAGACTTGGTGGTAGTTTAAGGATTAAGAAGGGAAAATGCTGACATAGAAATGTATGAAATTCTAACTGAAAAGTCCAGGGACTTAATGAAAGATAGTCATATAAAACCAGTAAGGCTGTATTGCTGTAGCCAGTGGAAGCTAATTTTTATCTCTTAGGGTTTTGCTTGTTTGGCCAGCAAGGATTCCTTGGGTGTTTTATTACCCTGGTGAGTGTACTACTCTTCCTGAAGTAACTTGTTAAATCTAAGCTATCTTTTATGTGTGTTAACTTCTAAATTACTACTTTATATTTTTAGGCTGTATGTATGTCTTGTTTGTGCAGTCTCTGTTGCTGAAGGTGCCTAAAAAGGAGACTTAGCCAGTGATGGAGGGTGTATTTTAGTAGTACTGTCGGCTTATGCTACATAACTATAGAATGGGATGTGATTTGACTTGTGTATGTAGGAAGTATCAAAAAAACAGTACTACTAATTTAATGACAACAGAAGATCTTTTCTGGATTAAATGTCTCTTAGACAAATCAGCTTATATAGTGTTAAATGTTTACTTCTGGACCTTTTTGGATCTTAATGTGGTATTTAAAATAAGCTGATGTTTTTAGGTCATCTTGTGAGTTCTAAATGTTATTTGTGTAAATTTTTTTTTACCCCTGCTTAATGAACCTAATGTAGCTGTAAAACACTTAATTTTCTTAGAAATCTTGTAAGTAATTACTAAAACACTAGAGTGTTACTATGACTTAGATTTTCTTTTTCACCCTTTGTGATCTACTAATTTAATCTTAGCATAATTTTACTAGTCATGGTTATCTAGTTAAATTGACTCTTGAAATTATTTCTCCAAAGTAAATCTGCACTTTAACAAAGCCATTTCTTTTCCTCTATCTCTAATAACCAAATACCTGTCCCAAGACAGTATCTATAAGTAAGAATCCACTTAAAAGTTTATTGAGAGACTGGTAGTAGTATACTGAGATGAAACCCTGAGTTACTTTCTAAGTATGGGAAAAATAATAAGAGTTAACTTAGTTCGAATTCTGTCCTGAAACAATCTGACTACAACATCATTGCAATCAAAGGAAGGTGTGATTATCTGAAAGTATTATGAAACACTCTTGGTTTGTTTACCTTTAGAAGAAAGATGAAAAAATATTGCTAGCTTTCTAATCTCTCTTAAGGGTGACATTTAATGGTGATGTGTTTTTGTTAGATCTTGAATGACATCTAGGCAGACCTGAGTAGGTCTGACTGTGTGTCTCGAAAGTGTATTGGAATTGTTCATTCTTTGGGAATGATTTTCTTGATATTCTGCATAGGTAGATACTGGAACATCATGGCTTCTCTGGATTGTATAAAGCACGATGTTTCTTGGCTTTTTTTCTAACAATACAAAACTATACTTATTTCTGTTCAGAAGCTAGTTAAACAAGCACGGGCTAAGGCAGAATAAAAACCGTGATGTACAGCAGTATCCAATGTTACCTTTGTCTTACTGAAAAATTAGCATATTACCAATAGCAATGACATCATGTTGTCTCTTAACTGATTAGTCTGAGTTCTCATGGCTCTCCTTAGTATTGAGGCACACCTAAACAAGCAAGCACAGTAGCAGAGTATGCTGTAGGAAATTTTACAATGCTTCCTTTGGAGTACCTCTTCTTTAAAAAGACAAACATATGTGCTAGAAGTCTTGTTATATAGATTTGCTTTATGACAGAAAAACAATTTGGTAAAAGTAGCCTTCAGAGCGCAGTACCCCCTTTCTTCTGTGTAGTTTTTGCAAGACCAGTCATATAAGTGAGATGAGTCACTGAATCACTTCATGTGCTTGCATAGGCACTTGCTCATGGCTGTGTAGACGAAAGTTAAAAATATTTTCACCATATTAATGTTTAGATAAAGATGATGGCTATAATTGTGAACAACTCCCAGTTTTTAACAACTGAGCCATTATTTTAACCTCCATAATGGGTCCTTTGGTTAATTTGGATTCTTGGGCTTTACATCAATTATGTCACACTCCCTGAAATCCTCAACAGTACTTTCCACAGACTTCAATAATATCCTATTTATTGTTATAGGAGAGCTAATCAACTAAACATTCCTCTGCTACTAAATACAGCCAGCAAGCTGCTTATGAGTCAGGCCTCTGGCAGATAATACTGCTACATATCAGTGAAAACTTTACTGGCTAGTCATCATGTTCCTTACGTAGGTAAATGCCAACTTCTTGGATCTGGTTTTTCACATTCTATGTTTATGTTCCAGTAAGCAACGCTTCCAGTGTTCACTGTAGTGAGCTTATGCTTGTAAAGGACTCAAAAAAACCCAAACAACTTCATCATGCAATCGTTCTGGAGTGCAATAAACAGTAAGCTCAGAAATCTGCTATGTTATATCCATGGTTGATAATTAGTAATTAGGCTTTAAAGTGTTCATGAATCCAATTTACATACAGAGAAGCAGTTAAAGGCAAGTTACTGGTTAAACACAGTGATATCCAAAGCTAGAACTATCTAACTTTTATAGCAGGATTGAAAGTCTTTGGATATTGCAGATTTTTAGGTGGGAAAAGTGCACTATAAAATCACATTTGTGATAAAGGGGTATATATAATATGAATATTAGTTAACTACTTTATAGAGACCGAAATTAATTTTTTCCTGTAACAGTAGTTGGGGAAAGACCTTCCTGTTAGTTATGTGTGTATCTTCTGCCTAGTATCTTTACATCTTTCAGTATAATGTATGAACTAGAAAAGTGGCTGGTTGTCAGCAGCTTTTTCAAATTCCTTCAATTTAATACCAGTTCTGAAAGGCAAGTGATCACTCAATTATGTCCAATGTTTACACTTATCTCTGTATAAATATTTTTATATTTAAAATAAGCTAGCATAATAAGAAGCTTGTTATCATCTCAGATTAGCGGATCAAGAGTACTCGGTGACTAAGCAGCTGTACACTTGACTGAGAGGAAACAATATTTGCTTGTTTCTGACCAATTACTTGAACCTTCAGCTTTTACAATGTGACTGCCCTGACAGATGGGTTAGATTAAGCTAATAATCTTTTGATGGAAACAACAAGAAAATCAGAAGTGATTGGCATGTTTTAAAAAAATATATATTCTAGTCCAGAGCGCTATCTGGGAGATGCAAATGCCAAGTTCAGTTCAGTTGAGCAGAATGCCAGAATTGGTCTTCCAGTGCCAACATGAATGCTCTTATTGCAGGGATGGCAGGTACCAGACGCTTCATTCTGAAGATGGGAAAGCTTTTTTTGAAACGGATGCATCTTCTCCAAAGCATGCCATTCCTAGTTCACATATTCCCTGCTATTCCAGCTACTGCTTGTATTGCTGTGCTTTGACTGCTGCTCTTCCCTGGTCAGACTTCTGTTGACAAATCTGTCAGCACCACTGGTTAAATGCTGGCACGAAGAGGGTTAGTACTTAGCAGAGCACTTCCTGCACTTTGCCCTTCCACAGTCTAGAAACAGCTTGGTACATCCACACTTCTCTTCCCACTCTACAACAATAAAGCAGAATGTATACAATCTTGTTCATTGATCATTCACAATTTTTTCCACTCCTTAGCTCCACATCTGTAGTTCAACTGCAGAATTCAATGCTTTTTGCTGTCAGTTTCTGCATATTTTATTTACTAATTAAAGGTAGGAAACATAGTGGAGTAACTGTTGGAACTAGTAGAATACTGTAATTTAACATCAGTTCCTGGGCTTATATATTCTTATTTTGAACTGAAGCTAATGAGGTGTTAGTGATGCACAGCAGCCAAGATTATGCTAATCTGGTTTTAGTGACATGAACAGGAGAATTTTAAAGCTTCTTTTTTAAAATCAAGTATCCTGTTCAGAAGGCTGAACAAAGGAATAAAGGAGTTTGATTCGCTAAAATAAAATATATTAGGAGCATTAACGGTTGCCTAAAACACATTCCTATCTTGTCAGTTTCTTTTTTCTATTTTGCATAAAAAGATGGTTTAAAAAAGATATGCAAAAATTACCTTGAAATGAAATGTCTGGTACTAAAACATGTATGTTAACTATTAAAAAACAGAAAACCTATTTGGTTGTAGAATCATTTTGAAGGAAAGTGGTCCAGGCAGCTAGCATAAATAGCATCTTTGGAAACCTTTTTTTTTTTTTTCTGTGGTAATGTCTACATAAACAACTACATCATGCTCGTACATTAAGGTGTGATTCCAGTGTAACGGCAGTTGTTGGGAGGTTAGTATCATATGTTACAGGTGCTGATGTTCTTTTGAAACGGCTTCATTTTATTGTACACATTTTGATAAAATAAGTCATAACATCAGGAATTTTACTTCTGTGACGGTAACTGTTTATAGATTGCTGAAAGAAAATTAGTGGAGGTGCTGAGCTCATTATTTCTTGTGAGTAGCATATCTAGTGTTTTTATCTATGTTAGATGAATCCAAATTGCATACTGGAATATCCTGTCTAATGTAACTCTTAATCAGATGCCCAAGCTGTATTGGAATTAACTTTTATGTTTAATATAAGTAGTTGAATTTTATTAAAAATTTTTATAAATTTCAATGTTTAGGTATTGAGTTTGAAACACTGCTTGTCTATGTCTCAGCTTACTTCTCTAGGTCTGTAGATTTTGTTAATGAATTTGAGAGGTCTAAAGAATGACAGCTGTTAGTTTAAAAATGCGTCTTAAGATCTCATGATTATTTGTTCCACCTCGTTGATACATTCTACAAATATGCAGTTACTTCCAGATGCTCAGAAAAAAAGAAAATTGTAATGAGTCATTATTGGCTTAAAGATTTCCTGTCAGAACATTGCTTTGTAGGAGGAACTATATGTCCTATACAGTACAGCACTTAAACATATTACTTCACCTTTTTTACAAGCTTCACTTTATTTTTGTAACTTTTTTCCATCAGTGAGTTTATACCTAGACATATATTATGCCAGTCACGTATTCATTAGACAGACCAAAGAGATAGAAGTTAAAATTACAGAATACAGATAAACTTTCTGAATGCACAGGAGAAAATTCTAATGTACTTCTGATGCAGGAAGGAAAAAAGTTTCATAAATGTAAGGTCACGGAGTAGTCCTCCTTCCCTGGCAGAGCTCACATTCCAAAAACCTCAAGTTCTCTCAGCTGCTGGCTGAGGGCAAAGTAGCATACATACAAAGAACCTTAGACAGACATGGTGTTTGGGGTTTTTATTTTTGTTTGGTTTTTGTTTTTAAAAAGCAGCCCATTTCAACAAGTGGATTGTCTTTTGATCTGGATCAAAATCAGATCCCTGCATTTTTAACATAATATATAGTAGGAAATTAGAAAAGTGGTAAAAATTTGGGTGTGGTTTACTTAACAGAGAGAAATGGACAAAATTAATTCAAAAGAGTAATTCCCCTCCATGTCCCTAATCTAAGTTTTGAAGTCCAGTGGATTGGAGGTGAGAATTTCTGGGTTGATGTTTGCATTTTTGCATTTTAAATGAGCTTAAAATGTGTCATAATTCTTGGTTGGCATGATTGCTGTCCTTTACAAAGAAATGTGTGAAGTAGTGACTTTTTTTATTGCACATGATGCTACTGGGGCCAATAAGATCATGGCTTTCATTAATTCTTTTATTAGTTAATCTTTTATTGATGACTGGAAGTGGTACTCAGATGTATAGGGTATTATTTCTGCTTGTCTCTACCTAAAACTTGACTAAACTTCTTGTTCAGCACTCATAGCAGTGAAATACATGCTTTGTACAAATGAGAGCAACCTGAAACACTAATAAGAGGTTACCCTTATTAGTTATATTTATAAATGGCTAGTTAATTTTGGAGTCTCTTAGTTAATGTAATGTTGATTATCTTGGCACTATAAGCAGTTTACTAGGGCAGACGCTTCTAAGGCGGGGGGGGGGAGGGGGAAGAAAGGGCTTCTTGATCTTAACATAATACTGCAACATTGACTGTTCTAGTACGTATTTTCTTCTGTGTAGTACATGGCCAGTAGCCATGAATAAACTAATTTAGTCTAAGTCATAAGTGATAAGAAATACTTTACCATCATACTGGTATCCTGTTTCAGGGGTGGCTTTATCTCTGAGTTCACACTTGCCTGAGATGTACTGACCTGTTTCTTTCAAGGGCTATTTAAATTTCTCCAGTGTGAAGTAAAAGTTTAATTCACTTCAGAAATAGGTGTGTGTGCTGACTCATCATGGGGCAGGACCGTTCCATCCATTAGATGTATTTGTTCTACCAGGTCACAGTAGCTGCATATCTTTCTGAATGGTGATGAAAGATGAGGGAAGGAATAACAGGAGAATGGGAAAATGTAATCCTTGAAGAGTTAGGGATCCAGGGAATATGTGGGCTTCCCACCTACCCCTCTGCTTTATGGAAAGGTTATATACCTAGCCAACCCCTGGCTGCAGTTCAATTTTACTAGCTTGGAGTTTCTCCAGGTTTTGGCTGCTCCTAGCATTCCCCACTTACAATTACTCAGGAAATTCACTGTATTCAGTCTTCAACAAGCCAGTTCTGTCATGAAATGGCAACAGCAATGTGGTGACTTGATATAACCAGCACACCAAATGCATTTGACTGGTGTCAGACTAATAAGAACATCACTGTAAGGGGAGACAAATGACCTATCTTGGGGTGGGGGGGGAATCTTGAAAGACAAGTGTCATAAGCACAGGCTAGACCTATGTGAATAATAAAGAATAAGTACTTATGTAACATCCATTTGCTTTCTCTTTCTGTAACAGTTTTGCTGGTGTTTTTTTGTAGGTTTTTTGTTTGTATTTTTACTTATGATTGAGTATAACAGTATGCAAAAACAAGTGTTTTCTCAGTAGGTGAACTTAAGCTGGTGTTAGTTACATTACGAATAATATGACCACAGTCTGCAGAAAACAGGAAAGAGCTTTTTGTCATACTTCCTTTTTTGTGGGAATGCTTCATCATGACAGTCCTCAAAATATAACGTTAATTTTTCAGCTGTGGCAGACGCCCAGTGTTGCACATTGAAGAAAGCGGGTGCAAGCAAATTGGTTGCTAGTATGACAAATATTTTTTTTTTTCCTCATCAGAATAATTGACCAATTATTCAGTTTCTCCTTATGCTTTTACAGGAACTAAAAGGAAGCTTTCAGTAGTGCCAGTAATCTTTCTATAAATGTAAGAATTGCTATACGCTAGATCTTTGGGTAATGACATCTTATGAGAGAAGATTAAGTACTCGGTTTGTTGTAAGGTCAGTGAAGATACGTTCTTCAGATTTTTAATTAAAAAAGTAAATCTAAATAAAATATACATTTAATAAAAATGTGGGGGTTTAAGCAGCAAAATAAAGATGTCATTGAACATAAACTTAATTTAACATGTTGAAATGACTCTTTTATAAAAAAACATTCTACTTAAAACAGTGTTTTCCAGTTGAATGACAAGTATAAGTTCATGGAATGTTTCTTAAAAGAAACCTAGGTTTCTGCAGTCAGTCAAGACTTTTTTTTTTTTTTTCCTGTGGGGTCTATGATTCAGTTTGAAATGTTTTAGATAGCAAATATTTGTGGCTGAGGGCCTTTGACTCAGACTTACGTGTTTGCTGCAGATACGTGGTAAGAAAGTCTGTATGTTCTCAATGGCAATTTCAGATTTCTATCTGATCCAACTTCTGCATCTATAAACTGAAGGATATTGTTTTAATTTGCATTGGCAGCAGTGGTATAGGGGTGATTAACAGTAACAGGTTTGCTTTGTGACTCTTGCATGTAGCTAGAAATGAGTAGTGAGTGAAAGGGAGGTAGCCAGCATTTACTGACAGTATCCTTTAAACACTTAGTGATGACTAGTATGTTAATTAAAATGTGAGTGACTGCAGCTAATGATGTCCCATTCTGTATTTCTGGAGCTGAAACACAGACCAGTCTGACTCATTATAAACACTCAAAAAAAACCTCTTAAAGGGAGCTGCACTAGACCTGTTGCTGCATGGAATTCCTAAAGAACTCATTTGGTGGGGGTGAGGGAGAACACATTGCTTCTAGGAGAGATTTTGAAAGCCTAATGGTATTTATAAAAACAAAATTCTAACAATACAATATACAATAACTGGAAAAGAGCATTGCTTTCATTATTAGAAAATACTATATATAGTGTATTTCACCTTTTATTTAATTTCTGTTTTTCTGAATGCTTTCCTTAATCTAATTCCTTTTCACATTAAAACTGAACAAATACTTTTCTTTGCTTTGGAAAAAGGAGTGCACGCATGCTTCTTTCTACATTGGCTTTTTGCAGATAAGGCTTTTACTTTCCAGACCTCATTAAGCAGTCAGTTGAGCAGGCTAAATGAGTGTTCCAAGTGGTAATGGATACTTACTCCATGTAAGTACAACAAGATTATGAGATACTAGAATGCTGAGTACTTAACTGGCACAGTATCACTTATCACAGCACANCTATATTACAAATATATACATCAAGTGAGTAATTCAGGCATTTATGATAGCAACAGGATCTCCTACCTGTTAATAGGATAGATCTGGATCACTAGATGAAGGGATTTTGTTTTCTACTTTAAGCCTTGTATCTTTCATTCCACATATCTGAGAAGATCTTAGCCTTTTCTGAAAATAAGTGCCTCCTTTTAAGGTATTTAAGCCTGAATGGAATATGAGTAGGCAGAACGCTTCCAACAAAATGTGTTAGTGAAAATCAAGTTGCATTATGTTAACCCAATTTACACACATGATAAGTTCTTATTTTGTTTTGTAACATTCTAAGTTGTTGTTACAATGCTTAGATAGTATTGCAAAACTTGCCTTGATTTCTCCAAGCTCAGATTAGTTATTCAAATATAAGTAAGTTCAGATTCAAATTATTCATGCTTTGGGAGTTATGAAGATCATAAAAATAAAAACAAAACTTAAGACTGTAAAAAGAAGGTTATCTTTTTGAGCAGCAGAGTTAGTGAAGTTTGACTTCCCTATCTAGCTCATGTTCTCATATCTAATGTATAAACTCTGAAATTATTCTAGTAGATGAGGCACTTACCTCACTCCCCTACAGATTCTCTGGTGTAGAAGGCATAAATTGATGCTGTTGCTTTTTCCTTTCAATACAGAATTTACCACGGTTCTCTTTTCTGTCTTGCTGACTTTCTTCAAAGATGTCTTTCTTAAAAGCTGTCTTCTGAGATCTCTTTCTGAAATTTGGTTAAAATGGGGATTTAAAAAGAAAGACAAAAAAAGCAGAAGTTCTTTATTTATAACGCTGGTAGTTTAAAAAGTTTGGAAAGTAGTTTCTTGCTGATACTGAAGGCTTTCTGGTTTGGCAGAATCAGCAAAGGTTTTGTAATGTGGGTAGGGTTTTAACTCTCTTCTATTATCTGTGTCTGTTGCTGTCCTTTAAATAATTAAGGGTAACTTAACTTTTGTTTTCCTTACCAAGTGACTTGTGAAACATTAAATAAGCAGTGGTAACAGTGTAGAACATGCCACAAGGAATGATGAAGATGACCTGATCTTCATCAGTGTCCATGCTGCTATTGGAAACAGGTTTTCTGTATATAATTATCTTTTTCTTGGTGAATCAAGAACTCTGTTTTCTCTGGATTATCTCTCATGAACATTACTGAATGTGCCAACTCATCAATAAGAAGGCTTTTGAATTTTTCTTTTCTAACTTTGCAGCACTTCCCCCATCATCAAAAGGGATGAGGACACAGAAAGACATGTGGAGTTGCTCAGAGATTAGTCCTGTACATCTGACCAGGGTGGATGCTTTAACTAGTCAACTATATGTGACAAAAAAAATCCTGAAATACAACGTCATAAAGACACATAAGTGGATAAACTCATCTGTGTTACACAAGGCATTGGGCAGTGAGGGAGTCCCATATTACATGAAGAGAAAGGGGATCAACTCTGCGTTTACTCCCAAGTATATCAGTGTTGCTATGAGGTACTGGCCCACTTGGTGCCGTGCACTGATTTTTAAAACAGGAGAAGGTGTGAACTGTGTGGGTCTAATACCTGAAAATGAGAATTGCTACTCTAGGTGAATCTATGAAACGTATTGATCAGATTTTTTTTTACAATAATTAATTTTCGTAGCACTAAAAATATTGGCAATTATGCCTGAAATTAATAAAGGTATTATCTACTCAGGGTCTGAGTATAAATCGCCTCTGGACTATATCTAGTTCTCTGTAACTGTTAAGCAGTCACATGATGGAAAAATAAAATCTGCTTACTCAAAGAAAGTTATACAGATAAGAATGTAAGTATGTGTCCTAAAGAGCAAGGCTGGCTTGTGATGTCTTTTCTACCACACCCTAAAATAAAGTTGCCTATATATTGCCTGCTTGAATAAAGGATGGATTTCGCTACTGAAAAATAGTAGATACCTTGACAGTTACTTCTGGGGGAAAAAAAGTATGTTGTAGAGCAGATGCTGTGTATAGATGCTTCATTTATGGTTTCAAGTAATGAATAATCAAACTCATCCAGTTATTGCAGGGTCCCTCATGTGATTTGTAGAGTAGTGATTAATATCTATTTTCTAGGCAGTAGTTTCAAAGATGCTGAAAGCCACACTGAATAAGATTTCCTTCTCACTTGGCTACTCTAAATATGAGCCATTACCATTGACAGAGACCAGATAACATACAATGCCTGCTTAAATGATTTGTTGCACTTGTGGACTAGCTCATTTTGTTTGAAATAATTTATTTTCCTCCCCTGCTAATTAAATAATCTGGAATCCTAGCTTGTATTTGCATGTCAGTTTATAGGATAAAATTACTTTAATGACATTAAAAAAAGGGGAAAATTGGAAAAAAAAATTCACATTTATGATTGCACTCATTCACTCGACCACTAACTTAAATTAGCTATAGCAGGTGACTTATATGTATGTATCATGCATTTCTAATTTGCACTAAAAAAAAAAAAATTCTCAGGTGCTGTAATTTTCCAAAACAGATCTCTCAGCCATATGGAAATGTAAATTGCAAATTCAGTGCACAACAGAGTAATCCCTTGCTATAGAGCAACCAATTACATTAAGCAACCACAATTAAATATGCTTAAATCTCCTACAAAGCAGCTTTATATTTAACTTCAAGTAGTAAGTAAAAATAATTCTGCAGTTACGAGCTGTGGATTACTTACCAGCATGTTAATATATACAGATTTTTCTTACGTTTACCTAGGACAATGAAGCAGCTATGGCTGCTTCCTGTGGAAGTTAACCAGGACTCAGAAGCAGTGTGAGACATCTTAATCATTATCTTACATATAAAACACTTAGCTTCTGAATGTTAAGTATTGCCTGATACCGGGAAAGGCATGCTTGTCCCCCCTGCTCCTAGGCTGGAACAAGTCCCGTAGTTGTGGCAGCCAGATAGAAGGTAGTTCTTCAGAAATGGAAGAAGCTAATGGTGCAAAGGGCTGATTTCAGTACAGAACAAGTCTCACTTTTAAATAGGGTACTAAAGTGGCTCCTAAAAAGCAACCCAGAACAACTTCAGCTTTCTACTACTTAAGCTTGCTCTGCTGTCTAGAAAGTTAGCAGATGTTTACTTGACCATATTTTATTTGTGGAGATTTGACAAGAGTTAGGGGCTGCAGCCATATCATTTTAATATTCTCCAGATGAAAAACTGTTCACACTTGAGTGTTTGCTAATTAAACTCAGCTTTGTTGCATACCACACTTTGCAGTTGTATTTAATGTTATAACTTGTTGCTCTGGAAAAAAAACATTAAGTGGAAAAAGGGCCATCATCACTGTACACTAGTAATACTGTGAAATACAATTTTCAATGAACGTGCCTTTTCATGAGCATGCTGAAAAGCACCAAATGCTTCCAGGCTCATACAGTATTCTATACTAGAAGGCAAAATTGAGTGAAATATACTTTAAATAAGAAAATTCAGATAGCTCTTAACAAGAGGCAATAATATTGTAGCAAATTTTAGTGAAGTAAATCTCAGAAAGAGGTGCTTTCTATGAAATAATGAAATTACATAAATATGAATAAATGTGATAAACATGATTTCATTATCAGTTTAAGTCTTCTGTTGCTTTATCATGTCAAACTCTTGCTAGTGATGGAAGATAATTTTGACTTCAGTTTTTTTACACTGATGCTCCAAAATCTGTGATCTAGACTTAAATGTAGACTTCAATGGCTAATGTTTTATGAATTTACCCTTATAGTCTAATACTTTTATCCTAATTGCATTTTGGGGTCTATTTTGTGCTGTGAAACTTTACTTTGAAGCCCTACTAGAAACTGATGTATTTAAGAAATGCTGTTTTCCAGTATGTAATAGGGGCATAATGTAATTGGATGAAGAAATATCTTTTTTCCTCTTTTTTTTCTTTGCGTTTTTTTTTTTAAATTTCTTGAAGGCCAGAGTAGAAATGAGTCATAAGTTAATGGCATGGGACAGTATTGCCTCTTAAGGTATTTGAGAAGTCTACAAAGTAATTGAAGGTGAAGCTTAGACTGCAGTAAAAACTTTCTAGAAATAGTCTCTGACACTTGGAGACTGCTAAGTCATTACAGGTAAAACATATGTCACTAACCTGCAGTAGCAGCCGGAACATATAGTCTTGGAGAGGTGTGTCTCTGAAGGGAAGCACGCATGGATAGCAAACCCATCTTTGTATTGGAAAGACAGGAGTGTGTTCACATTTTATCCACATATGTTTATCCTCTCTACAGAGCACATTGATTTCTGTTGAAGAAATTCTGGATTTGATCTTTATCAGCACAAATGGAAGTCCAGTTTCTGCATGTTTCTAAGTAGTAAGTTTTGGAAACAGGCATGTGAGTAAAAAGAATGCGTCTGCAGTTCTGAAATCAGCTGGCAGTACAAGCTGTGTGGAGACAGTACTATACACTCTGACAGCTTTTCTAAGTGAGAGGCAGACAGTTTTAGAGTCGTCAGCTGAATCTTCTTTCATATAGTTCCTCTTTCTTTGTATTTTAAGTCCTTTACAAATTCTGCCACTACACAGTGCTGTTGATGTGTTTGAATATATAATTTACAGCTTGTTTTCTTCAGACAGGGAGTAGAAGCTAGACTGTTGAGGCCTAACTTGTAAATGGAAGTAGATCTCTTGAGACTTGCTTATCTTTAGTCCATCCCAGTTGCACGATTCCATAATTCCTCATTAATTATGATTGCTTTCTTTATGTTATGTATTGCTTAGGGGCAAAATAAGGGTCTTGATGTGTGACTCTTAGATATGGAAATATCGTGGTTACAACACTAGGTAGTCCTCTTGATTAAACTTTACCTTAGATCCAGATATGCATTTGTAAGTGCAATTGGTGTTTCTACGAAGCAACTGAGCCCACTGTAGCACAGAACTGCATGAAGAAATAGACAATCAGGAATTAGGAAGTTTGGATAAAATATCTTATTTTAGCTTAATTTTCATGTGTGTGAGTTTGCTTTTACATGTATAAATCTAGCATATATTTTTGCAAGTCTTGGTATGTTATTATGGATATTAGTAGCATCAAACCACCCCACTGTTTCCTGAGTCTACAGAGAGGACATTAGTGTTAACACTGATTCATGCATAACATTGTGATTTATGTCCTCTAGAGCTTTGTTAGATAGGAAGTGATGGTGAAACAGGAAACCAGGCATTGTATGAAAGCATCCATAAGTACGTAACTAGAGGAAAAAGCTGCAAAAATAATTTATGGAAGATATTGCTGTACACTTCTGTATAAAAATAGATTTATTATGGTGCAGACATGGATGCTGTAACTGATAATAATGTGACTAACTTGATCTAAACCTGACTTTTTAATTGAAACTAAGGGCTTGGGGGAGGAAGAAGATGAACTTGCAGATACTGACAGAAGCAGCAATGTTTTAGTGTAATCAGGGCCAAAGAAAGATATTGAATGTGAACAAATGAAAAGTTGTGAAAAACAGAAAAAACTATATCCTTAAATAAGTTTGAACAAGTTCGTACATGCTTAACACTAGTATTGTAGAGTACTATACTAGTGTATTGATGATGTTTTGCCCTATGTTGAAATTTAGTAAAAGCAATGTGACAAAGCAGTTGCATAGTTGTATTTTGTGTTGAAGAACTATTTGTACTTGACCTAATCAAAATGACAAGGTGAAGTTTCTTTGTGTATCGGTCTCTTTTTTTTTTTTTTTTCTTTTTAAATGGCTATTGAAGGACACATGTGAATATATTTATCTGAACACTGGAAAACACTTCGTGACATGCTTAACCTTGCTCACCTTTTTGACTTGTTTCACTGAACAGCAGTAGTACCGTATTATGAAGTTAACTGGTTAGTATGACAAAGTTGCTGATAACTCTTAAGGAGTCAAGGTTAATTCCTACTTTGCCTGGTATGATAGGTTTTGAAGGCTACAGTTACTTTGTACTAACCTGAGGTTGTGTGTGTGAAAATAAATTATGGCTCTAGCTAGGAAGTTTATCCTCCTTACTATTTGGTTATACAAAACATAACAGAACAATTTGGGGCTGTTCTAAGATAAAATTCTGTAAGAGACAGCTCCCACTGAAGCA
Source organism: Aramus guarauna (assembly GCA_013400195.1). NCBI lineage: Eukaryota > Metazoa > Chordata > Aves > Gruiformes > Aramidae > Aramus > Aramus guarauna. Next base: position 537,168 of record VXBL01006109.1, on the reverse strand, counting down.
CATGAGAAGTCTGGAAGGTGATTGCTGTTTCTTTTGCTGTCCAGTTTAGGACTAGTATTTACATCCATACAGCATAAATATTCAATACTGTATTCTTCTGTTCTACTTTATTCCATCTTTCCACAACCTCCCAGGTGTTTACAATAGAGCACATGCTCTAAGACTACAAGTAAAAATTGTGTGCTTCACAATAGGTCCAGAGGTGTCAGTGTCTTGCTTGTAATCACAAGCCACTTCTGAAGAAAGTGTTCATAGTATTGTTTTGTAAAGATTAAATAGTATGTTAAGTTGTGGTGAACTTGAGGACACTAGACCTCCCTTTTATTTTTTGGGGGAAAGAGACTCAACTAAGAATAAAGACATTTGGTGCATTAATTCATTACTTCACTGTGTTTTTCATTAAAGCTACCCATTTGGTTGTGAGCTGTTTTCTGCTTTGATGTTAATTTAGCCATGTATTCCTTCTCTCCCCAAGTTTGTAGCAGTTTGATTTAAGCTTTGCATAGATTTGAGTTGACAGCATGATTGTGGCACATAAATCATCAGCACAGATTAGGCTAGCTGTTTCCCTTGATTTACTAATCTGTATAACTTTGTCGTAATAAGATTTGTCCTGCAAATCTAGGAGTTTAGACGCTGAAAGTAACTATCTGTTTTTAATAGAACTTGACTGCAGTTGCATTTTAAATTATTTCTGGTTTTGTGCTTCAGATGAGTCTTTCAGAACTTAGAAAAATATGTATCTGTGCTACCCAGGATTTCTGATTTTTTTTAAATTTTATTTTTTATTCACTGTGTCTTACTTGACATGCAATTACAGAAAACTTTGGTTATTATGTAATACCTCAACAAAATTCAATCACATATGTGGCCTTGTTGGGCTACAAGCAGTCTGTGGGTAGATGTTGAGAATGTTTATTCTGCTGCCCTCCCCCTCCCCCGCCCCCAACTTTAAAACAGTACTAATAACCAGTAAAAATGCAAAGAAATATCCACATACTGAATCTGTTAGTGTAACAGTCCTTCTATTCCATGTTAAGTTTTACTAAGTAGCCTTAAGTAATAGTATGATTAATTTACACTCAAGTTTTGCATACACTAAGGAAAAAGCAAGCTTTCTGAAGCTTTCCCATGCAATCTTTCTGATGTAATTAATGCTAGTTAAGAAAAACAGAATGCAATTTGGCAAGACAAGAAGAATTAATTTTTTTGTTTTTCTTTCAGAAAGGGCTTATGCTTTCAGTTATTGAACTCGGGTATCTAGGATTTGTGTCTCCATTACTCTTTTAAGGTATGATTCAGTCATCATTGGAAAGCAATACTTCCACAAAAAAGCAAACCATCCAAAGAGATATTGCTGAATTTAACTTACTGTATTTGGATACACTTGTATTAAACCCGTTAATATAAAAATTTTTTCCCATGCTTTCCAGAGACTTGTACATTATAACATATAAGATGGTAGGATGGAGATCAAGATGTACTTGTGCTGCATAATTTCTTCATCTAATTACTGTGAAAAAGAATAAAACAAGAAATTAACTGAAGCCAAGTAATTAAACATCTCATGCAACAAATAGTGGTTTCTGTACAGAGTGTGAGGAGAGATCTGTGTGGAGTTATTCGTACTCTGGATAAAACAAAAAAAAAACCCAAACATTTGCTATTTTCCAAATTCTTGTAACTCTTCATACTCTTCCTAAGGGCATAGGAGCTGAATGGAATCTTTTAAGAAGTGGTTTTAAGGATGTCAGTCATCATGATGTGTGAGAAGAGATTGCAGGCTCTTCGGCTCTTCAGCTTACAGTGCTTGAAGGCTTGGGGTGGGGGTACTGTTGATGTCTTCGTCAGTAAACTGGTGAATGTATTAAATGTGATCGCTAGGGAACAGAACGTCCTCAGATATGTAGATCCACTTTGATTTTTAGAATATGGCTTTTCTTCCTCTGGCAGTTAGAGTAAATAGCCCATTAAAACTCTTGGGAAAACTACTGTTAAAAAACAGCAGGCAGCTTGCATGGGATGCTAGCCTTAGTTAAAATTCAAGTAGTGACAATAAAATGAATGAAAATTGAACCAAAGCTATCCTGTACATTCAACTGAACAGGCAAATTCATTGCTGAGTAGCTGAGACTAGATGCATTTTCATACAGATGTTAGTTGGATGTTCCTGGTCAATGGCAGGCTAAAGATGGCCAGCCAAATTCCATGTTAGAAGGAAAGAATGTGAGGAAAACCTTTCTTTTTAATTTTTCTTTTCCTCCTTTGAGAATGAAGAGACTAGTTCTCTGTTTAAAAAAAGTAAAATAATCAAATTAGTAGAAAGTTACCAACACAATAGAAATAGTGTTTAGCCCTTGCTCATTAAACCTGTCTGAAAATAAATGCGCTTGCTTTACAGACGGTAAGGTGAAGGCACAGCAACACTAAACTAAATGGTGTCTGCAACTGAGCACTACAGTAATCATATTTAATAAATATACTGATATATATGAAGGAAAGAGTCCAGTAACTCACTTGAGCAGCTCCAGAGAAAGAACTAGGAAGGACTAAATCATCCCTTAATCAGTGCTTTCTCTGACTTACTGCCACTTGTAAGTTTTGTTAATGAAAGTTTTCTGAAGAATACTTATGAAATGGACTCAGATGTACAGTTTTATGAACTAGTAATCAATTCTTCATATTGAAGGCTAGGGGTTTATTACTTTAAGCCTAGGTTTTGTTTCTGTCTGATGTGAGCTAACAAATGACTGTAGATTGTCAGCAATAACTATAGAAGGAGAAATCACTAGGGCAAAGTTTTTCTAGATCTCAAAAATATAGAAAGAGCAATTAATGACCACTTAAGCTTCCACATATACCAGAAACAATTCTAGCTTGAGTGGTCATGCTCAGCAGAGAATGCCAGTCATCACAGTCCGAGACAGAATTACCTTTGGACTTGTAATATAACTGAAATGTGATTCACTTATCCAGGTCTTGTTTGTTATTGAAGGTTTGCAGCAAGTTGTTGGCAGTATGACCCCTAAAAATACTGTTTGTGGACTGTCTATTAGCAGAGTAATAAAGAAGTGATAAAGAAAGGCTCACCTGTCTGATTGTAAAGAGAGTTAGAAATCAGGTTAGAGAAAATTGAAGATAACGTTGTCTCCCCTTGCTGCTTTTGAGCCCTGGAAAAGGAGGGTATATAGGTTTTTACTCTATTGCGAGTGGTAGATTGTGCAGGCACTGTTTTATATGAAGGAAAAAACAAATGAAACAAGTAGGGGAGTAGGTTGAAGAGAAGAAATGTTATTGTTAAAGTTGGTACAGCTTTTTCCACTATTCCCTAGCAAGGCACTGCAGAGAGTGCTGACTTTAATTAGAGGAATAAATACAAAACAAATATTTGAAGTTGCAGTGGATTACAAGATGGTTTTTAATGCTGTAATCTGATCTGATTGTTCTTTTTTTCCGTCATAGTACTACATGGGTGCTCAAGGCTTGTATGTGACTGTTCATGGCCTAGACAGGTGTGCTCTTTGCTAAGTGAAAAAAATGCCTGGGCCCAAAGAGTTGTGAATGGAGCTAAATCCAGTTGGTGGCCAGTCACAAGTCTGTGTTCCCCAGGGCTCAGTATTGGGCCAGTTCTCTTTAATATCTTTATCAATGATCTGGACAAGGGGATTGAGCATACCCTCAGTAAGTTTGCAGATGACACCAAGTTGGGTGGGAGTGTTGATCTACTTGGGGGCTGGAAGGCTCTACAGAGGGATCTGGACAGGCTGGATTGATAAGCTGAGGCGACTGTATGAGGTTCAACAAGGCCAAGTGCCAGGTCCTGCACTTGATTCACAACAACCCTATGCAATACTACAGGCTTGGGGAAGACTGGCTGGAAAGCTGCCTAGTGGAAAAGGAGCTGGGGGTGTTGTTCAACAGCTGGCTGAATATGAGCTAGCAATGAGCCAAGATGGCCAAGGTGGCCAACAGCATCCTGGCTTGCATCAGAAATCAGGTGGCTGGCAGGACTAGGGCAGTGACTGTCCCCCTGTACTCGGCACTGGTGAGGCCACACCTCAAGTACTGTGTTCAGTTTTGGACCCCTCACTACAGGGGAAACATTGAGGTGCTGGAGTGCCCCCAAAGAAGGGCAACAAAGCTGGTCAAGGGTCTAGAGCACAAGTCTTATGAGAACCAGCTGAGGGCTTGTTTAGCCTGGAGTAAGGAGGCTGAGAGGAGACCTTATCGCTCTCTACAGCTACCTGAAAGGAGGTTGTAGCCAGGTGGGTGTTGGTCTTTTCTCCCGAGTAACAAGCAATAGGACAAGAGAAAATGGCCTCAAGTTGTGCCAGGGGAGGTTTATATTGGATATTATGAAAAATGTCTTCACCAGAAGGGTTGTCAAGCACTAGAACAGGCTGCCTGGGGAAGGGGTTGAGTCACCATCCCTGGAGGTATTTGAGACCTGTAAATATGGTGTTTAGGGACATGGTTTAGTGGTGGAGTTGGCAGTGCTAGGTTAATGGTGGGACTAGATGATCTTAAAGGTCTTTTCCAACCTAAATGATTCTGTGATTCTACATAAATAGACAGCAAAACTTAGTCTTTCTATGACTTCTGGAAAGTTTAAAACTTTGGGGAAAAAATTGATTTGTTTTTAAAAAATATGGTATTATTCTCAATTTGACTTCTGTTCTTGAATTGTTTTGCTTTTTAAAAGTATGGTAGGTTTATGGCATGGTAATGATCAATGAGGGAATGATTTTTAGGTCAAGCCAGGTCACCAATTTGTTGCAAAATGCAGTGCGCCTTTCACTCTGATATTAGCCTTGAAGTACCAACACTTGTTCAGCTGCTAATATGCTTTTTTCCCATCTTCCTAACTCTGTTACTTTGCAGAGAATCTCACTTATAGTGAATGCATCTTCTTAAAGCTGCTAAAACAACTGTCATGCTTGCTGGTATATTAGCCTGTGATAAGAGCTTTGGAACATGTTAAATAGTACTTGTGTGTCTGTTGTGCAGCTCTTCCATATCTATTCAAGATTAATATTTTTTCTGTACCTAAAGACAAAATCTGTTGATGATCTTCTTTTAAATTTTGGGTAAAGGAAAAAAAAAACCCAACCAAAACCAACAAACCAAAAAACTCCACAAAAAACAAATGACATCTCCTCAAGGCAAGCGGCTTTGTTTAACTCTATTTACCTGAGCTAAAGCACAGGAAGACAAATATCCCCAAATATGTGAAGTACAGAAGATATAAGGACTTTATCTTCAAATTACTTAGCAGGTTCTGGTGGTAAACTAAGACAGTCAATAACAAGCTGAAATGCGTATTCCTGGTCAAATATACTTCTTAACTAGTTCTTCTTATATTAAGATCTTAGTTACTGTTGAGCAGTTGATAAGCTGTTGAGGCATTGCTGTGAGATTACAATAGTAACTTTTGTTTTCTTTACTTTTTTGGTAATGGAAACAAGACTTAAGCATAAAAGTAATGCAGTGGGTGTGCACCCTTGCTACCAATCTGTGAACTGAGATTGAATGAGTTGAGACCTGAAATATGGTAATCTGCTAAAATTATTTTTCTATTATGTGTATTGATTGCCTAATAAGAACTTCAGCATCAACCCAAAAGTTTTATGTATGAAATTATAAATGTATTGAAATCTTCATGCTTAACAATAATCACTTATTACATGAAAACAGGAAACCATAGAATAGTTATGGAATTGCTTCACCAAATGTTTCTACCTGTCACTGTGACCAGGGAAGAACTGAGTTTTATAACATTAAAAAAAAAACCACAAAAAACCCACACAAAAACAAATAAACAAAAAACAACACCACCCTCACCACGCCCCAAACGACAAACTGAAGTCTGAGTCCAAGCAAAATATTCATGCCAAATTTAAACTCTCCCTCACAGAATGTTGCCTTATGTGTATCCTTCCTCATGCAACAGTACTTCAATGAGGTCCAACAGCAAACATTATCTGCTGAGAGAACTGCTGTTGTCTTTAGTAGTTTCAGCATTTATGCTGTCCCATACAAGTAAGTCATAGCTTTAAAAAGCTTAATTGGGAAAGTACATTTTTTAAGCTGAATCATAAAACATTCAAACTTGTGGTGGTGAATTACAGTAACGATGCACTGTTAGATTTGGGAATGTGATGCTTCCCTCTACTGGCAGACCCACAGACAGTAAGTTTTATTTGATGAAGCAAACCACAAAAATATTTTAAAAAGAGCAGCCTATGCTTAGGACTGAGGTAAGAGGATTGTCACTGCTGTCTTTTACACAGGAAGAATTAAATCCCTTACCTGCATTACAAAACAGCATTATATTGTAAAGTAACTAAATTTACATCAGTCAGTTTTGAGGAAGAGTAAGTACACTAATATTTTAAGCCACTTCATGTCTACTAGTAACATTAACGTTGAGTATTTGCAATACATCACAAAGAGCATTGCAAGGAAGACTTCTATCCAATGACCTATATAGCCTCTGACTGATATTTAAAATGGACTTACCTTTCAGCTTCACTTCAAGAGTTTAAATGCTCCTTTAATTTCAGATGAGAATTTGTGCATAAATATCATTCTATAGTTGATGCAAAAACCACACAAATTTCCTGGTCAGTCACAGTACCTAAGATAACAAGAACAAATACTTAGCTTACGATTGTAGTATATTCTCCATGAATTGAGTTACTGGTGAAGGTAATACTCTAACATGAGCATTCAAAGATGCTCGGTACAGTTTTAGACTGCATTGTATATGAGCCTCATACTGCCAAAGCACTAGCATATCACATCATGCTCCTTCAAGTGATTAAGAGACTTCTATGTTTGTACCACAATTTCTTTCTTCCTTAAATGATGCCACTTTGCCTCTATAATGTGTAACGTTGCAGATTCTTCACCTTTGTAGCTAGAGATGAACAGCTCACTGACCTTTTTTTTTTTTTTCCCTTTAAAATGTAAGTTCTTATGTTGGTGAAATTGGTTGTAGCTATTGAGAGGCTGCTCAGGTTGGCTCCCCTGAGATGCGCAGAGACTGAAGGTCTTCACTCAGGACTGTATGTTTGTTCAGCTGGATCCTCTACATTTCCTTTGTGCAGCTGCTATCCTGTTGTGACAGAGAGAAGGTTGCTGCTGGTGTCATGAGTGCACATTAAAAAAACAAAAATACTTTTGCCAAGAATTACCAAGGAGACTAGAATCTCTTGCAGTGGGTTTACACTTAGAGGTTAAGCGTGCAGAATTGCAATTTCTCACTAGCAAGTGCAAGGTATAGAAAAAGAGAAATTGTCTTCTGAAAACTTTTCTTGCCATGCCCTAACAGATGGAATACCAGCAAATTATGTGGCTAAGTTGAAATTTTTCATGTCATTTTTCACATGGGAGATCTGAGTGCTATTTCCTGCTGAAACTGGATTTTTTTAACAATTGATAATGAAACCAACTTCTGCTTTGGATCTTTGCTGAATGTTCCACCACTCATTAGCAGACATCTATATGGCTACAAAATAAATATGGATGTTTCCCTTATGTGTCGTTTTGGTACAGGACACTCATAGTGCCACTTACTATGAACCTACTCTTCTTCAATCGAGACCCAAGACTCCATTTGGGCAACAGTGAAGAAACAAATATTTTTTTATAAAGTGTGATCCAGCTATTTTTCTTCTGTTTTACCACCTTACTGTACAAACTTGCATATATAGAAAGGGGCCAGTGACATTAGAACTAAAAACGTATATTTGCAGCAGGAGGCTGGTAATACCTAGTTTGAAACCCCGGCAGTATGAGTCATCAACTCTGTTCCAGGGTTTTATAGCTGAAAGATGCTAATATTTCTTTAAAATGCTTTTCAGCATTGAGTCTTTGTAAGATATGCAGTGGAATCCTAAAAGACTAAGCTCCAAGAATCACAGAATTTAATTTACTTGTTCAAAAAAGCCAAAGCTAGTGTTAGCATGCATTTATGGTAGAGTTTGAATACTTTAGAATTTCTAGACTTGACTTATTAGGTTTCTGGAATAAAATTACCATGGACTGAAGTTAGGAGAAAGAACCTCATCAGGAAAAAGAAATCCTGAACAGCACATCCTCATGGGTCTCTGGAATTTTATTGTTCCCTAGGTGGCAGGCAGAATTGTGTAATAAGATGAGTTACCTGGCTGTAAAACTTCAACAGAAAGGAGAAGCTTGAACAGTAATGAAATTGGTACTAAGCCTTAAAACACGGAGGGTTTTTGTCTACTCAAAGCAGGTGTCTTAAGTGATAAATGGCATTGTACAAATTACAGGAGACTTGAGTACAGTCTGTTTGCCAAGGAAGTGTAACCTAATCACTCTAGGTGTATGGTGCAAAATAATTTTCCATGGAATATTTCAACACTTCAAAAAGTGATTGGGTTCCAATTTTGAGCAAACAACAGTAGAGTTTCTGGAAAAAAGGATAAGGTTCCATTCAATATTTGGATAGACTCATCAAAGTCAGAGGCACTTGACTTAGGGCCGCCTAGCAGGTAAGCTGCAAAAGAGCCAAGCAGAGTACTGTATCCAGCTCTGGGGACCTCAGTACAAGAGAGACATCGAGCTGTTGGAGAGAGTCCAGAGGAGGCCACGAAGCTGATCAGAGGGCTGGAGCACCTCTGCTGTGAAGACAGGCTGAGAGAGTTGGGATTGTTCCACCTGGAGAAAAGAAGGCTCCAGGGAAATCTAATTGCAGCTTTCCAGTATCTAAAGGGGGGCCTACAGGGAAGATGGTGAGGGACTGTTCACCAGGGAGTGTAGTGATAGGACAAGGCGTAATGGGTTTAAGCTGAAGGAGGGTTGATTTAGATTAGATGTGAGAAAGAAATTCTTTACTGTCAGAGTGGTGAGGCACTGGAACAGGTTGCCCAGAGAGGTTGTGGATGCCCCCTCCTGGAAGTGTTCCAAGGCCAGGTTGGATGGGGCTTTGGGCAGCCTGGTGTAGTGGAGGATGTCCTTGCCCATGGCAGTGGGGTTGGAACTGGAAGAGACCTCAAAGATCATCTAACCCAAAGCATTCTGTGATTTGGAAGTGTATCTGGTACAGCTGTTGATTAGAAAAAAAATCAGAAACAATCCCTGTGAAATGCCCTTCAAAAAGATTAATAACTTGGCCACAGATTGGATCTGAACTACTTCAGCCAGTTATGATGATGCAAGTATTTCAAACTTAAATGGTACTTAAAGCAATTTTTGAATATTGCATTGTTGTAATCAAACTAGGACCAAAACAAGAATCAAAATGATAGTGCATTGAGGGGGTTTTGTTGTCCAAAGTTAGTAGGCTAGTATGAGATGGTCTAGTAAATAAGAGATAAATTTCTGCCAAGACTTTTTATTTTGACAGCTGAAAATAATCTACAAAGCTTATGAAGCTAATAGCTATGGAGTAGGCACACTATTTCTTTCATTTATATGGGTCACAACTTGGTTAAACGTTTTGACACCCTCATGGCTCCTCTTACCCACTGAGACTGATTACCAGTCAAATATTATGTGGTGGTAATATTTTGAGAAATACTTGCTGATCTTGGTCTGTTGATTAATGTAGGTACGTGATCGTATTTATTTTATGTATCTAGTGCAGATTTTCGTACCGGATAATAATTGGTAAATACTGAAACTGCAACACTTACCTTTACTCTTTGAAAGAAATGCTTTTCAGAGAACCAAATCCTTATTACTTTAGAATACTTATAATGCTTATTTCTGCCAAAGGGAAAGAGAAGAATTTTTTTTGTGTTGCTTGCTTTGTTTTGGTTTGTTTTGGTCATCTTGCTGCCCTCAAGAAACTTGTCCAAGATATTCGATGGCAGTATCTGTTTTTCAGAGATACCTGCATCTACCGAAAATAGTAGTATGCCAAAGATGAATCTACCTTATCTTCTCATCACTCCCAAGGAAGATTGCAAGTGTTCAATGTTTTTTCTTTTGAACAATTATTTTGTCTTGAACTCTTGAACTGTGACATAACATTCCTGCAGCAGGAAATCTAGTTCTGAATTCCAAATACTTGCTTAAAATTCTTCAAGCTGCTTTAACCCTTTAGATTTTTCTTTCCTCCCATTTGTAACATGATGGTTTTAATCTTTTGTGATAAAAAGAATGAGTCCATAGGACTCATACCAAGCTTCAGAGCTTTTCCTGTACAAAGGAGGATATTCCATTATTCCAGAAAACTATTGTGAAATTCATGATTTAAAAAAAAAAAAAAGAGGGGATGGGGGAGAGGAACTGCCCCACAGTATTGAGTCTTCCTAACATTTTTTTTATCACTACAATTGCAACAATTAAATTCTTGATACATTGGCTTCATTTTCTTTCAAATTCTGCGCTTTTTGGAGTGTAACCTAAGCTAATTAAACGATGTTCCCTCCTGCGGGCTGGCAGTTTTGGCAAGCAAGGCAACAGCTGCACCATGCTGATGAGGAACAACAAAACTTGTATTAGAGTATTTTTTCTGTCTTGTCAGATACAATAGTAAGTCGGTAGCATTGAGGACTACAGGAACCTTTCACAATTGTATAGCTGAACTCACACACAGTAAGAATTTATAGTGGAAGGCTGTCTTTGGCCAGGCAAATGTGCACATTGCTGCCTTGAGCAGCTAGAAGTAGGGTGATGCTGGAATTTCATTTCCTGTTGAAGTTTTGACCTTCAGCAAGTCATTTGGAGCCTTTGTGCTGTAGCTTCCCTGTCCATAAAATGGAACCAGAATTTGAGTCACAGGAGTGTTGGTATATAATTTTCATAGTACTCCACAATTTCTTAATGAAAGGAGATGTGTAGGTGCAATTAACACTAGATGAGTCTGAATTGCACTCTCAACAAAGAGAAGTCTTTCAGTTAGCCTACAATAAAATTGTAATTATATCCTTAGTATCCTTGGCAACAGGTTATAGTCCCAAAAGGTGATATTACAGTTCAGTATTAATTACTGATACAGAGATCAAAAAGAGCAACAGAGTCATTTGAACAGTTTCCAGGGTGTAAATAAGCATTATGTAAGAAACATTAAATGCATTGTACTGAATATATAGCGGTATGCTCTCTAAAGAAACAAACAAATCACTTGTATGGTTAGCACATGAACTTTTGAAAAATTGTATGCTTGATGATTTAAATTCATACCAAGAGATGGCATTTATTGGATATGGATTAGTTTCTCAACAGGGAATTGTATCAAAATTTCTTTTTAAGAAAGATAGACTGTGAGACACAAGGATTGTCATTTGATGAACTGAAGATAATTTGTTTTATCATAACTGTTTTTTACAGAGGAATTACCTGACTATAAATCTATGTGTTGTGGATATATTTTAAACTCTCTGCAGTGTTTCCTGGTAAAGATTACTTATGCTTTTGAGCTTTAAGGCCATGTATAGGCCAAATGTATGGGAAACATATTCTCTTCTCTCATCCACTCCCTCAGAAAAGGTTAATGTTGTAAAAAATACTTATTGTCCACATACATATTTTTAAACATTTTCCCCACCTCCATTTACTTTCTACTCAGTACTTTTTAATGGTATAGTTCGTGCCAGTGCATAGTGAGTTTCCTTTGCCTTCCCCTTTTCTTCCTACTATGAAATATGAACCAATAAAAGTAATAACCTTAGAAGCCAGAGTTCTTTTGTTTATTTTTGAAGAAAATATTCTGTCATCATCTAGATGACAAACTCTGTGCATCACTTCCTAGCTGTACCATCAGTAAGGAAGATAGAAATGAGGAGAAAGTTAGCAAGGTATGTGAAGAATATTTGTGGAAATAAGATCTTGGAAACAGGACAATAATGAATAGAAGAAAAAGGTAATGTAGGCATGTGAATTCTAAATGCTTTCCAACTGCAAAAAACATTGGCTGCTGGGAATATATTTTAACTGATTTTTGTGTTACTACTGAGGCAAAGAAGAATAAGGCATAATAAAACATTATTGGTGGTATGACATAGTTGGAGTCTGAAAATTATGACGACTGCTTTGAAGTGACTTGCTTAATTAGAAATTTTTCCCCCCACACAAGTTTGAGTCTAAAATTGGGTGACAAGAACTCTTTAACTTAGTACATAATGATATATCTCTACCTCTCTCAGATTAGGTTACTAAAGTTTATTAAAGTGTACTTGGTACAAAATATCAAGACCTGGGTTTACTTTCAGTTTAAATAAAGATCTTTATAGGAGAGGGAAGACATCAGAAGACAAAATAATTTTGTGATTATTTATTTACTTATAATTGAATGATTTGGAGCCAAGCTTTGTTTCCTGTATTTATATGGCTGCTTAATACAGTAGCAGCCTTACACGATGACTTTTTTGTTGTTGTTGTTGGTTTTTTTTACAGGGAAAAAACAATGATTTAGAATGAACTGTATGAAGATATACTGCTAATGTGCACATGGACATGCACATGTGCACCTGTTACTGCATTTCAAACTTGTGTATTTTAATTATCTGGAACTTCTGAGGTAAATACTTTTTTTGTCTTGCAGATGGGGTGGTGGTGCCGGCATTCAAATACTTGTGCTCTCGTGTTCAGCTACCATAAATCTGCAAAATAATTAGGCTTCAGACTGTGTACTTGAAATAACTAACTGAAGGTTTAGGAAAACAAATGTTAGCAAAAACTATTCTGTAAATAAATGTTGAAAGTAATTTAGATGATCTAATTATATTATAACTTATATTTGTCCTAGTTTTTGTCTGGGATAGAGTTAATTCTCTTTCTAGTAGCTGGTATGTTTTGGGTTTAGTATGACAATAACGTTGATAACACACTGATGGTTTTAGTTGTTGCTAGGTAGTTGTAGTGTCTACACNTCTCTTTCTAGTAGCTGGTATGTTTTGGGTTTAGTATGACAATAACGTTGATAACACACTGATGGTTTTAGTTGTTGCTAGGTAGTTGTAGGGTCTACACTAAGCCAAGGACTTTCCAGCTTCTCACACCCTGCCAGGTGCACAAGAAGCTGGAGAGCACAGCCAGGACAGCTGACCCAGACCGGCCAAAGGGATGTTCCCTACCAGAGAACGTCATGCTCTGGATAGAACTGGGGAAGCTAGCTGGGAGGTGGGATCACTGCTTGGAAACAGACTGGCCGTTGGGGGTTTTATCTTTTTGCAGGTGGTGAGCAATTGCATTTGTGCATCACTTGTTTACTATATATATTATTATTATTACTCATTATTCTTTTCCTTTGCAATCCTATTAATCTGTCGTTATCTCAACCCATGAGGGTTTTGTTCTTTCTGCCCCCTACCCTGCTCCCCATCCCCTGTGGGGGGAAGGGATAAGCAAGCAGCTGCATGGTGCTTAGTTTCTGGCTGGGGTTAAACCATAAGAATATTTCTAAAGCAGAACAGAACATCCCAGCTTGAATTATCTCTAGATTTTCTGTCAAATTTTATAGATTAGATTTAGTTCCTTAGTGCAAGACACTTTTAATCCCTCTCTTTTCTCTCAGTCCTTGGAGGTGTAACACTGCATTCTGCTCAGTGTGATGAGGAATTGCTAAAATACTTGTCATAAGGATACGGATAACTGTTCTTCTTGAAAGTTTAATAGTTTAATTTTGAAGCAATTGTCAGGAAAACTTGCATCTAAAATAGCTGTTACACTTTTATAAGGAAGCTGAAATTGCGACTTCTACTTTATGCCCTATCCATACAGCGATGATCCTGGAACTCTGGTTAAACAGGCATTTAATCATTCTTGAGAATTCCCCTTTGGTTTAGATTAAAAGTGGACGAATACTACTTTTCTCTGTTGCTGTACTGATGGTACAACACTCTGTAAGGCCTGATTACACATAGTCCCTGTACTTTCTGAAATAATACTGAACTTCTCTTTGTAAATTTCCAGTAAAAAAAGTGAAATTATCCTGTCCAAAATGAAGTTTGGCCTGTGTTTAGAGACTAGCAATAGTCAAAATAAGAACAAATGACTTCCAGTTGCAAAAATGTTGATTATTAATAGTCCTCCTTAATGGTGGAGAAATTATTATTATTTTTTTTTAATCAAAGTTCTTGTCAGATTAGCATGGCTACGAATAAGCCTTAGATGTGCCTCTAAGGGAAGATGTCAGTGAGAATGCCAAAATTGATCCTAAAATGTGTAGGATAAGTTGTGTACTTCATATATGTAAAAACTAAATGGCATTTTAAAATTTTGCTACTAACACCTGAGCCACTCTGCAAGTTAACTCTGAAACTGTAATTGTTAAAGGTGCTTCTTAACTATATATACAATTTTTGGAGGCCTTCTTAAAATATTCATTAATTTGTTATGCCATGGATTATATCCTGGAAAAATAAGAGTTCATTTATTTTTTTAATTTATATTAATAATGTAATTCTAATGTCTACGAAAATTTTACATCGTGAAGTGTCAAGTCTGTCCTTCAGATCTATAGTCTGTAAGTCTTCTGCTTCATACTGACAAGCCCATTTTTCACTTACTTTCACTCTAAATGTACTGATTTTTTTCTGGTTTACTGTAAATCATCCTCAGTTACCTGCACTAAGTGCCATTTAATGCATAATGTGGCTAATGAGTGAATGCATCCATATCAATAACATACTGTCTTTTTTAATATCACTTTTGTTGAGGCGAGGAAAGCATCTGTTCAGACACAAAACATTGGCTACAGTTAGCATGTGTGATGATACAACCAAAGTAATCCTTACGCCTTGTGTCATCTTTGGAGGACTGTAGGGATAGGAGGCATGATGGTGCAAAAAGTGTTTGACCCTTTGCTGACAAGCTTTGCTGAGATTCTCAGAACGGGTAGGCACTGGAATAACTGGAAAATTTTATTTTTGCTGAGAGTCTATTACTCATTTTACATGTTAGCATTAGATAGCATGGGAAGAACAGTGAAAGGAAAGTAAAAAATAACTTAGCTCTGTAGCACTGCAGAATGTTACTATAGATAGGCTGCAAGATTAAAGAGCTGTCTTGGCACGTTACGATTCAAAGACCTGCAGCCTCATCTGCCTTTCTATCTTAAGGAGTTTTTCTTAGGAATTTCATACTTCAGATATCACGCTGTAATGTGGGTCAAATTTCTGTGTTTTCTCTCAATTTTCCTTTTATCCTTTTGTTCTATCATTATGCCTTTTCTCTCTCTCGGCTTGGCTCTAACTTATCGCATATGTAGTTATTGCAATAATTTGAGAAACATATACCAATATTGGTTGGCTGGGTGCTTTTGTACAAATTAGCATGCACAACAGTAGATCCCAAAATTCAGATGCTAAAGTGTCTGTGGTAAATGAGATCTAACACTGGCCTGACAAGTATTGCACTAGAAGTCTCTAAGCTAATTGTGTGACACCTGCAAGTCATGTTTGCTTTCATGGAGCTCTGTCAGTCTTCAGCAAAGAGGGATGTAGTGTTTAGTGTGATGGAAACAGTGGGCTGTAATATTTTACATTTGGCAAAAAACATAGCGAGGTGAATTAATCAGTTTATTGCTTAGATGTATTAAGTAAAAAAACCAAAACAACAAAAAAACCCCAGAACCCAACACCACCCAAACTTGACTCTTATCTAGTAGCACTGTAATACTTATGAAAACCTATTTTCATAAAATGAAGAGGAAAATCTTTCATTCTGTTCCTCTGAAGTAGAAGGGTACTCAGTGGCTGATGGTGAACCAGCAATTCCATTGGGGAAGGGAGCTTTTATTTTATTTCCTGTTACAGTTAGAAAATCTCTTTGTTCCAAGTCTCATTTTATTGTGTGATGAGAGTTCAGCAAAGGTTCTTCAGTTCACTTAACTCCTCAGTTGTGCTTGAGAAATCTCTCTGTTGTCAAAATGTTGCTTTCTCTTTTATCCAGGGAGATTTTAGTGTTTGTTGTACTGAATCTTGTTGGAAAATGAGAGCGTTGCGGGATGCTTTGACTTCCCCCATCCAATATTCAACAACCTAAAAACTTTGACTTTATTTAAGGGTAGTCTAATACTCTGTGCTGTGGAGCTATTAAATTGAGGATTATTTGCTGCACAACTGATAATTCCTGCTAAAAACTTCAGTTTCTTTACTCTTCTTGTTAAGATTAAATCACTGGCTAGTGTCCCCTCCCCTTCCCAAGTAAAAAGGTGTAACAAGGGATAATGTTTTATTGGAGACTTCATTGTTCTGTTCAGTCACCTTTTGGTGCAGACCATCCAGTTTTGATGTTGTTCTGTAGCTTTGCTTTTCATCCTATCCCAGTAAATCAAATGTGCAATCTTAACTTTGCTACTTTTACCAATAAACCACAAAATAGTTACTCCCCTCTGCCTATATATGGTGAAAAACAGATATATATCTCCGTAAGTCTCATAGGTTTTTCTGGGCTTTTTATGGCCTGGGCAGTGGAAGCAGCATTGAGACTGCTCTCTGGATAGAATTTTTGAACTAAATGATGAGAGTTTTGGAGTAGCTTGCAGTCATAAACACATTTGGCAATTTAACTTTTGGTCAAGTAAACATGCCCTTAACTTTTGAAGATGGTAAATTTAGTTTCTGTCCTCTCTTCTTACATAGCTTAATGTCTCTCCTGTACCATCAAATGACAATCTCATACATTATTAATCCCATTTAACGTTAAGCTGTGCACAAAGTTCTGCTGGCTGCCAAAGTGCAAAATTATCAGAGCATTGCATGTGGCTTGTGCTGTGATGCTTGACACTTTCTCTAAGGAAAGCAGAGAAACTGTGGAAAGGTAACATTGATTTTAATTTAATACTTAATCTCTGTAAGCATTTAGAGGGCAGGAAATCCCTTCAGTAAGGGATTCCTAAAAGTAACGTAGGAAAGTAGCTGTTGAACGGTTGGGAGATGACTTGCTCTATGTAGTTCAGCACAGTGCTCATCCTTTGAGAGCTGTTTTGGTTTGTTTGGGGGTTATTTTTGGTGGTTGTTTGTGGTGGGTTTTTTGTTGTTGTTGTTGTTTTGGGTTTGTTTTTCTTTTTGCCCTGAGAGTAGCTGGAAGAGTTTATCAATATTGGAGCTTCTGTGGTAAAGCTGCTGAACTTGCTAGTGGTTACCTGTAATCTTTCAAAGAACTGTTGTAGCTTAACAAGGATGAAAGCTTCTAGTTTACATTGTGTTGTGTGTGTGCTCTAGGTCGTGACTGCTGAGGAGGAGACGGAGATTGCACCTTGTTTAAGATTAGCTGAACAAAATTTGCATATCCTTCTGGCAAGGAGAGTAGGACAAGCTGGTAAGTAGGGAGTTCAGATGGAGTATATACCTGTCTGGAGTAGAGAGTGCAGTAGGACACAGATCTGACAGGAGAGAGGGATTAAAAACCACTGTGGAATCTCTTTTTCAGCTATTAAGGTTTTCTGGACTTGAGGAAACAATGTACCTTGCTATCTCCCCACAGACAGAAGGGAGAGAGTCTTAAAAACCTTGTGCTTTGGTTTCTGTCATTTAGTAATTCTAAGCTTTACTCTATGTAGAATTTTCTTGTTCTAGTAGTTTTTTCTCTTTTTACTTCTAATAAAATAACTGGTGTTCTTATTGTGTGATGTGCTGGTGGAAAGCAAAGGAGGAACTATGTACTTCAGGCACAGTTTCACTGGGAGTCCTACTGCAATGGCTGCATGAGCTCTAGAGTCTAGGTCATGCAAAACAAGCTTGTTATCTAGGAGACCTGGCTCACAATGCTTCTGTCAAAATTGTTTTATGATCAGTGAAAGATTACTCATGTGCCAGCACTAAAATGTTTGTTCATTGAATAAATTTGGAAGTCTTTAGGGTTTTTTTGCTGCTTCATGATAAGGAGTGCATCCCCGTGATATGTACCTGGATGATGTTAAATTAGTAGACAAAGCTCTCGGGGAGGAAAAAAAAAGTGTAAAAAAAAAAAAAAAAA
>VXBL01006109.1:451859-514136 GCA_013400195.1 Aramus guarauna | reverse complement strand
TTTTTTTTTGGCATTATTTTTAAAGTTCTTATTGTTCAATTTAATTGTACTGTTATTTTTTTGAAGGACACTATTTGAATTAGCAACATAATTCTGACACTTGAATTTTTGTTTCTGCATATGACTCTGAGGAATAAATAACAACAATTAATGAGAAGTCATTCTTTCATTACTGCTTGTGAGTCTGATATAACTATTTTCAAACAGCTGCTTTGAGAAAACAAAGAAATAGCATGGTGCCAGAGAACAAGATGACCTGAGAAAACTGGTTTTATTTGTCCTTCAAGTCTTTTCTTCCTTATTGGGAATATATATATATTTACATTTTAGTGTATGATTGAAGTTTTCATGCTTGAGATGTTTCTTAAATTAGTAGGACTCTAACCATGTCATATTTTACATACCTATTCTTATTGTGCGAAGTTAAACATGAAACATGGAAAAAAGCAAATCTTAATTTTCAGTAGGATGTAGCCTTAATGGGTGTTCAAAACTTCTTGGGGGCCAGCTGAATTTAAAGCTGTGTTTTATCATTCTAGTTTAGTATTTGCAGTCATTGTCCTCATTTCTGTAACAAAACTGCATGTACTTTTCATGTTCTCAATGTGGTAGTTACCTGAGAGAGAAACACATAAATGGGAATTAGCATTTGTCAAGTTATTTCAGTGTTCACCTTAATTCATTTTGATTCTAGACATCTGTTGTGAAAGATGGGGTAGGTTCCTTGCAGGTTCTTATTTCTCACTGACACCTCTGATTTCTTCAGATGCACTGCTCTAAATCTCCGAAGAGAACTAAAATATAGGTTAAAATCTTTCCTTCATAAAAATGGTCAGCTACCTGACAATAATCAATTAAATGCACAAAGTGGAGGTAGGATTAAACTAACCAAAAAGTTAGTTTAAAAAATAAGCTTTAAAGGACTGAAATCATTATTGACTTAGAAATTCTTCAGGGACATTAACAATGTATTTGATAGTTGCCAAGGAAACATAACCTTCCCCTAACAGTATGCATTGCACATAATAAGTAACTGAAGTAATTCTGACAATGACTGATCCACTTCAGCATACCTTTTCTTCCTTCAGCCTCTGCAAAAATTGCAAATGTGTTTACATCCAGCTAGATTAGTATCCACTATATGTGCTGAACTGTTAGTACTTCATATCTGATGTTGCCAATAGATTCAAAACAAAAGCAGGATATAATTTTTTTCCTGAGTGAAAAATTGTCATTTTGCAATGAAACAGGGAGAGGGTGTGTATCTGGCTGGCCATTCTTGATTAACCATAGGGCATTTTGGAGAATCTAGAGGCTAATACAGACTCAAAAATTGGATTAAGTTTATGTTACATATTGATGCAGTACAGAAATAGTGAATTCTCCCTAGACAGTCTAGAATAGCAGCAGAAAGTTTTGCAATGCTTAGTGTCCTTTAGCGTGGGCATGTACAACTCTTTGTACTAATGTAGCAAATGCAGCATGAAGGTCTTCCATTTCACCTTAAGGCAGGAAAAATAAATGAAGTGTCGAGTGGAAGAAATTCCCTGTTCAGATATAGTGTAAGTCTAGTGATCACTGTAGGGAATAACCACAATACACTTGAAATATAAAGAATTCATACACTATAAACGCTAGTACAAGATATCAAATGATGATAATAGAAGATTTAAGAGCTGCCAAAGCATAATGCCAAAATGGATCCTCTACCAAAATAAGTGACCAGAGTCCTTGAAATGGTTAAGTAAAGTCTAAAAGAAGAATAAACAGTGCCTGTAACAGTGGTAACATCAGAAAGATGGGGGTTTCCAACTCTACGCATTCCTTAGAGCTGTAAATGAGTCAAGGTGACCTAATCTGCACAGAACTTTGCTAGCCAAAATGAATGTTTTAGACCCACATTGGTAGGGGAAGCTTTTATATATATTCACAACATAGTTTTATATAATACTTTTGGAGGAGGCGAATGTTGCAACTGTGAACAACTTGGAGCGCAGGTTACACTTGAGGAAACATTGGCTTTGAAAACTTGGGTTTCACAGTGAAGCTGCTGTAATTGTGACTCTGAAAGCAGTGAAAGACAGAAATGCTCACAGTGTTATCACGTGTGTCATGCAATGTTTGGTAAAGTTCTTGGGTGGGGCATCTGCACAGGATCTCGCCTACTTTCTAGGCAGGAAATAACACTCTTACTACTGAGCAAGTACCGTCAGGCTATGTATAGTACAGTGCTATAGAGGTCATTTGTTTGCAGACTTAATTACATGAATTCAAGTAAATAGATGATATATAAATTTAAGGTCTCCTGAGAAATATTAAAAAGACTGAATAATGGTTATTTCTTGCCAAATAGGCATTTGCACGAATTTAACCTTGCCTGCAGAATTGATTTTTCTACATTAAGGAGATTGTTTTATAATTTAGCTGTACATAATTCTTATTTCATTTTGATGTTGGCATTTGGATGATTTTTAAATGGGTCTTACTAAGAAATGAAAGCTAATGACTTAATTGAACAGTGGCTGAAAGAATCCCAAAAGATGTCTTTACTTTGTAAATTAATACATCTTGTTGTCAGTACCTTATATAAATGATTGGGGGTTTTTGCCCCACTTTCTATGCTCATCTCTGTTTTATAAAATAAATCAGAGTGAAAATTCAGGGAGGACCTCCCCATTTTGTAATCTGCATGAAATATGCCTGTAGCCATTATCCAAGTACGATTTGAAAATTGATCACAGCTCTTGCTCGCTGCCTTGTTACTGTGATATTCGGCAGCCAGAATGTCATTTCTAAGGTGGAGAAAGAAGTGACTGAGAATAGCTTGAATTAAATATGAACCTCATCTTTATGGAGGAGGAGTCAGGAAGAGATTAAAATCATATGAAGCCTTTCCTGAGGCACACAATCTAGCTAGAACTAAATTATTCAGGAAACCATAACTTTGTCTGAAGTTATGAAATGCAAGGGGCATAACTTTAGTCAGCCATCCATATGGTTTTTAATGTTGTTTTTCTACTGGCAAATAAGATAAAATATACCATAATTTGGGACTTCTAACGGGGGATTTCCTGAAGATGTTGCGTACTAACCATTCACTTTTATCCAGTGCTTATGGCCTGGGCATTGACATCTTGGTGATAGAAATGTTTAAAAACTATGATAGCTATGCAGTTAAATTATTACAAATCAAGCCTTGAATAATTGACTTCTGTAAGTCAAGCGTCTTATCTTTGTGTGGAGCAAGCAGAAGGTTCAGACATTTCCCAAACATTTTTTGGTTTTGTTTTATATGGGTAGTAATTAACAAAATCTTCAGTACATGCAGTTGAATGCAGAGGGAAAAGACAAACACATTGTTTTATGTGGAATTGAAGCCTGTCCTCTCTTTTGGCTTTTTTATTAAAGAGCTAATTAACAAACAAAGTCAAAGTGAAACATATAATAGTATTATTTAAGTCATATATTATTGTCATGAAAAGCATTTTTATACAACTCAAAAAAAAAAAAAAAAAACACCACAAAAACGGACCTTATTTTCATCATAAGCTTATAATGAAGTTTTAAACTAAACTGGAGAGGTTCATTTAAAAAAAAAAAAAAAAACCAAAAACCCAAAAACAAAAACAAAAAAAAAAAACCAAAAAAAAACCCAAAAGAAAACCCCAAACAAACAAAAAAACCCCAAACCCAAAACTAAAGTTTAGCTTGGTAAAGTTTAAATTTGGATGCTAGCTTCTGGAGCAAGACAAACCTGGTTTCATTTGACGTAGCTGATGTAGAAGTATTTATTCATCTTAATCTTTGGAACTTGTGAGCAAAATGAGCTTGTAGGCTGTCTCTGACTTTCAATAGAGAGATTTGTCCTGTGATTTACCTTCCTCTCTGTTCCTCTCTCAGCTGCCCAGGCATCCCCTCCTCTTTCAATGAGATGATGCGTACATGGAAAAGTAATAATGGGGATTAATCTTCTATCTGCCTATATGAGTTGCTGTTAGGGGAGTTAATAAAAATATACAGTAGAAAAGAAACAAACAACAGTATGTAGTGGCCTAGATCTACAAAACAATGTTTAAGTAGTTTACTTAGAATCTATAGAAAATTCTAGTCTGTGAGGTCATTAATGAAATGCTTTATTGATAAGATTTGTATCTTGTCTGGAACAACAACAACAGCAAAAAGTGTTGTGAATAAACAGCAAACTCAAAGAACTTCAAGCAGTTTGGGAATAGCTCTTCATGGAAAATGGGATATTGACATTCCTGACAATGTTTTAATTAGCTTTTTTTTATTATTATTATTTGCATTTCTTTCATAATAGAGCTGGCTTAACACGTCCTTTTTCATGTTCACTCAATATTATATTTAGCTACACTTTCTGGATGTCTGCATAGACATTTTTAGGAGTACACTAGAGACCAGAATCAATGCCAGACAGGATTTTTTTGTTTGTTTGTTTTTAACAGAGCATCTCATTTCTCCCCACCCCACCCTTTGGATTCCTTAGAATTTCCTGTTCGTGTTACACCATCGGAGTGTATTGCATGGCATGCAATACTGTATTTCCTGCTATCAGAAAAAAAATTTAAAATTAAGTTCTTGTTATTACATATAAATCCTTTCCCAAGTGTATTACTAGTTAGTATTATTAGTTATTTAGATCACTGTCTTAGCCCTCTTTTAGATAAATGCTGATAATATAAATGTATTCTGTATTTTAAATGAATACTCATGTAAATTCCTAATGGTATATGTGCCGTCCTTTTAAAGTCTTATTCTACCTCTGGTCCAATGTAAATAAGACTACTGGCATTGTACGGTGGAAATGAAGTGTTATGGATAATCAGTTTTGACAGACAACATATTTAGTGACTCTGTGATAAATATGCAGTCACTTCTTTTAAGTGGGGATGGGTTATTGTGTGACTATATTGAATTAGTTCCTCACTTCTGCGTGGAGCACAGGTGGGAGAGTTCTAGATTTTTCTGGGTGTTTTGTTTTGTTTTTTCCTGATTCCCAAGGAATAGAGATTTTCTGTGGAGGAAATGCTAAAATTGTGTGTGGGTTTTTTGTTAGCTGGTTGGCTTTATTTTGTTTTTCTCCCATTTACTGACAAGCTTGTGGAGCTGAGGTGTACGTTCACAATCATGACCTACCAAACACAGAGCTCAGAACTCAGGTATTTTACAAGGCAATCTCAGATAGTGGTAGTTCAGTCAGATACATATACAGAAACATAATAGAGAAGCATAGCAAATTAATACTTACGTCAAATAATTGCCTAACTTTAATATGTGTGGATGATATGTTTCAAAACCTACACATGAAAAACTTAACAGGATTTTTTAAAAACTGTGTTATTAAAAAATGGGAACTGAACTTTGACATGATTAAAAAAAATAAAAATTACATGTGCCCTTGGCAATGGAGGGAAGAGGAATGGCAGGACGAAAGGACATTGAAGCCTGCTATATGCCCGCTCATGGACATGTAGGTTTTTTTAGGGGGAGAACAACTGTGCAAAAACTCTTCAAGCCAATTTATTTATTTCATCCTTATCACTTCTGCAGCTTGGTTTTGGGTCTGTTCCTGCTGTAAGCAAGTCCCTGGCTCCTCTCTGGAGTCTTCTACTTTTTCTTCCCAGGCAGCAGCAGCAAGTGTGTTCAAGTAAGAGAAGCTGCTGCAATGTGGAGGAGTGAGAAGGAGGAAAAATAGCAATCAGAAAGCCTGCAGCATATGAGCAATCTCCTCCTTCAGCAGTGTTCTCCTTGAGCTTTAAGATGGCAAGCTGCAAGGAAAGGACAACAGGAATGGGCAGCTGTCACTTCTACTGTTTAGCCACAGTCATTTTAACAGAAGACAGAAAACAGTACATCAGGAGTAAGCTGAAAACAAATAGCTATACCATCTGTTATGGTGGGAGTAGCCATATGGAATAAAGTTCAAAGGGTGTTGTGTTTTGGTTGTTAACTCTTTGACTACATCCGTGTTGTACTCAAACAAGTAACTGAAATGATAGTTCCTGGTTACCAATGACTGTCTTGTCAGAGTAAGATGGAGCTTATTCTCCCATCTCATCAATAGTATCAGAAAAATTTTTAATATAGTATATGATATCTGAGGGGCTAGCTTTGCTCAGAACAATGGTAATCAGGAGTGGCAAGGAGAAAAAAAGTGTATTCTAAGGATGGGTGGCAGGTGTTGCGTCAGTACTCCATTTCACTACCAGCTATGGCTTCAGAATCCTGTATATATGTAATCTAAACTAGGAGAGGAAGTAAGTAAAGAAGTGACTTTCTAAACTAGTAGCTCTGAACATGTGGAATATGCAAAAGGCGAGATGATAACATAGAGGTGGATGTTACACTTTTTAATTTTTATTGTATGTTTTGCTCACTTTTCCAATGTAGCTGCATTTTCACTAATGAAGGGAATATACTTGGATTTTTTACATAACTTGCTAGTTTCACTGTTACTATGCTAAAGTTTCTTCAAATTTATCACTTCCTTTTGACAGGTATTAGGGTACACCATAAAGGACAAACATGCTATATGGTGCTGCAGTCCCTTACTTGCATGAAGTTGTTGTAGAGGAACTTAAACTGTAAAGAGGTAAAAATAAAGGATCTTGTAAACTTATCAAGATTTCACTGATTTAATCTTCTGCTTTTCTATCTATTCTAAAATGTGAATAGCAATGACCTATGACTGATTATTAAGTCTCTGAATTGATAATAAATAGGAAAATTCGTATTATTACATGTTGATAGTCTCTGCAGTGAAAATAGTAATATCTCCATATTTCATGTGGCGGCAAGCCTCCAACACATTAAAAAATCTTTCAGTAAGATCTTTTCAGTAAAATGCTGCTTCTTTTGGTTTTGTGTTTATACATGGGAGCAGTCTTATGTCAGATTTCTAATATGTACATGCTGTGGAAAATGACCTCGTTACGGATATAGTGCTTACTGTTAATCTGGAGATACACTGATGAGGACCTAAAGCATAGTCAGATGGCCTTGCAGCTCAGATTTTAATCATATTACTGACTGACTGTGGTAGTTACTCATCCAGAGATCCCAAGGCACTCAGGCAATTTATATATAATTGGTTACTTTGGTCGCCATTGTTCGATGAGGCTGTTCAATGCCATTTTCTGCTAGATGGCAACTGAAGCACTTCTGTGCTAATGACAGTGCTACCTTGAATACCAGTATAATAAGAATAGGAGCCCACTGATTGTAGGAAAACTGAAATGGGTACTTGGTGTGTCCTAGAATTTCCAACCAATATAGTCACTCGAGTTTCACAGATGTTAAGACTGATATTTTCATAACAATAACAATTAATAAAGGATAATGAAGGCTGGGCCAGTGGGAGTGCATGTGTGACTCTTTTTGGAGCATCAGAAGTAATTCTAAATACTTTACATAGTGTAGCCAAGAGAATCTTTATTTGCAATAAGGACCTAAAAACATCCAAAGCATTCTCACTGGAGTTCAAAATGTTACACAATTATCTGTCAGAAAAGCTCCCCTGTAAGGAAAGGGTTAGGACTAAATGATTCCCTTAGGGTACCTTCCAAATTTGTGGTCTCTAAAAAAACAAACTGATCTCTGCTGGGTAGCAGCTACCTGAGTAACTTTTCCAGAACTCCAGCACTAAAGATAATCTACAATATCAAAGCAAGGGGGCAAAGACTTTAAGAAACGTGAAGTAACTATGTCATATGCTCTTAAACACAATTTCCAAATTGTATCAGAGGAAATTTATGTGCAATCACAAGCTGTTAACATTTATGGTGTGATGATGCAATTATTAGTTAGCAGAGTAAACCTCATGTGAGCATTATTCCTTATTGAACTACAATAAATCAAACTTAAAGTTTCATCCTTAAAGGTTAATCTACCTTAGTTTTATAAATTAATTTGGACAGGGACTTAGCTTCTCTTGATTGACCCAAATTAGAAAGAAGATGGAATGAGATTAAGTCCATCAATGTGGGGATGTGAGAAATCTGATGGCTTTAGCTGAGAAAAACTGATTCACAACACCAAAGAAGTGACAGCCATGTTCCAAGGTCTCTTCCCTCCCCCTGCTCCCCTTTCCCCTTGCCAAACAATGACTTTTCCATGGGGATGTAATGTAGTTGGTGTGTAGCCAGCAGTTAGGGAACCCCATGGTGAGAAGTCCCTCATATGCTTAGTTGTTGCTCAAAGCTGTCACCAGGTCATGACAAAAAGTAATATTCCAACTTCCATTATTACCAGTTTTTTCCATCCATATTCTAATGTTTTGAAATAGCAGGTATATAAACTGGAAAATTTTTGTGGTTTTTGGTCCGGTTTCTTTTTTTTGTTTTGTTTTGGGGGTTTTTTGGGGGTGGTGGTGGTTTTGTTCTTGTTTGTTTTTTTTTAATTTTCATATTACTGTAAGTCATGTGCCTCCCAAGGTCTATCTAACTGGATTGTACTTTCTAATATACTGGCTGTTTACCTGTGCTTGTAAAAATTCATGCTTCACTTTGTTAAAATATATTTACATCTAACATTTGATATCAGAAAAGCTTAAAAGAGAAAGTTTAAGGAATTAATTCATTTAGTATGTTGGGATTTTGTTTACTTTCTTAAACTGGAAAGGATTTTGACTTTAAACTAGAAGTGCAACCAGAAATTAGGATAAACTCTGAAATTTTATCTGCAAGCACAAGTCTTGCCCATAAGAGTCCAAGCAATAGGTTTTACTGTTGGACATTCTGGGGTCGTTTGCACCAAGGTAATATATACAAGACTCATACATCCAAAAAGGCTTTGACTCAGTAGTAAATCCAGTAAGTTACATAATGACTATGCCAACAATTAGGTTTGGCGTGTAATGAAAAGATCATCCTTATGCTTACGGGTTTCTTTTTTCCCCCTGGGTTGCAAATTTGTTACTAGATAGAAGTTGAAATGCTCATAGTTGTATGGCAGAACAGTGCATCTAACTGCAGAATACAATCTACTTAACTCACTTTCAGCTTCCATGTTGTCATGGTAGCATTTTGTATACGTAGGAGTTAGATGAATGCTGCAAAATATATGTTTTGAATATGTAGGATGGAATTTCTTTTTGATCAGAAAGGTAGTTTGCGAGCAGGAGAATAACTGAATGCTGAGGACAGTTTTTGGGCTGTAAGAACCCAACTGTAATTCACCTGAATGTTTTAGACGTTAGACTTTCTTAGATGGGTTTGAATTTTAGGATATTTAGGACTTCTGTTGGATTCTAGGTTTTGGGGGGATTTGCTTGCTTATTTGTTTTAAACACTACAGAACAAAAAGAATTTTCTTTGTTCTGTTCAATATAGAACCAAACTGATTTGTCAAAAGCTCTTTTGTTTTAGGATTAGTTTTTCTGGCAGCTGTAACCCAACTGGTTTGTTGATGAAACACAGACTTGTTAACTTCAGCTTTTTATTATGAAAATGTCAGGGTTTTGTATCTAATGGTTATAGAACAGATGCCTGTCTGTCTGCCTCTCTGCCTTTCTCATGGAAAAAACAACAGAAGTAGTTTTGAAGGCTTGTAGTGTAGTGGCACTTTGAAACAGCTAACTTACGCAAGGTATATAATATCAATATGCAGAAAAACTTCAATTCAAGTATCTTTGTAATGAACTTGAAATATCAAGGGAATGTTACGCAAAGGTAATAAAATTGTGTATCAGAACTCTTTTCTAACTAATGATAATTAAAACTTCACCCTCTGCCTGCTTTCTTATGTTCAAAACATTGATTGATTGTATTGAAGTTTCTCTGAACTAAATACTTCAACCCTGGGGTTAACTATATTTCTGGATACTTAATCTTATCCAAAGCAAAGAGGGAAGCAAAACAAGACAGGAATGCCAATCACTTTGTGAAATGGAAAATAATATTGTATTGCAACAATTAATTTTCCATCTAGGGATGCTTCCAAAATGATCAGTTAAAGACTGCAGATAAATGGAACCAGATAACTTTATAGAGTGAACAAAATGTTATCCAGGTACAAAACTAATTTAGGTTTTTTTAAACTCTAAATTTATTTTGCAACTTTTCACAGGCTATTATGTGGTAAATGCTATTAGAGCTAATACTGCAACAAGAGGTTCTATTATGGAGCTTCTAAGCTGAGGCAAGCAAGAAACCCATGGATTTAAAACTGTTAAAGTAACTGCATGTCTTTGGGATGATGTAAGAAGTTCTGCCATAGTGAGAAGAGATATAACTTCAAATTCTAAGTTATTGTTCCTTCCTTTCTCCAGCTTTGCTTCATGAGGTTGATGCATGTAATGTAGAAAATGCTTGCTTCTAAATCCAAAATTATAATCTAGTTCCCATACTTCATGACTAGCTAGCTGTTTTGTTTTGGAATTTATCAACCCAGATTGTATTTTAATTCTACAGTCCTGGCTAATGATGCTGGACCTCAATTTGTGTGCTTCCAGTAAGTTTCTTCAAATTCTGGTCTTCCTGTTTGTAAAAGTGTTCAAAATTACAGTTACAAGCTATTTAACAACAGTTTGTATTAAATCAATGTGTGTAATATATGTTCTCCTATATTATTCCTTGTTCAAAACAGCTTGTTTGTGATAATTGCCTTTTATAAGCTTTTGTTTAATCACTTAAATTTATCTGATGAGTTTGGCAGCATGTTGTTTTTCTGTATAAATTAGGAATGCCCAGCAATAAGCTACTTTTCTTATTACAGTTACTAGAGCATCAGACAAACTGGCTGCAAAAAATGCTAATAATTAAGTATTTTTATATGTGTTTCAATATGATCATCATCTCAGGCTACAAACAATATTCTCTGAACGGTATGGTGGAATAAATTTGCTGTTGGATTTCTAATAGGCATCAAATTCTTCAATTTAACTTAAGAATGAAATGTGCCTCTGTATTAATTTATTGTTTTGTTTACCATATTTTAGAGTGTTCTAATATGAGAAGATATTCTGTAGATTATTAACACTTTATGTCAATAAATAATGCTAAACCTCATATTTGGAAAATTGAGTTCATATTTGTGAAGTTGGAGTTGCAGTGGTTCTACTTCCAGTCCTGTTACTTCCCAGTGTAAGAGCTTTGTTGTGTACCTTTGGTTACTCCAGTTACAGATGTGCTTAGATACACCCCTTCCTGTAAATAGTTATCTTATAATAAGATAACTCTGGTGATCTTGGACTTCTGAGAACATCAGAAGTATCAAACAAGCAAGTGTTTAAATATGAAGTAAATCTGAAAACACTGATTACTGAAAAACAGAGAATTATGAAATTCTACTAATCCTTGCATTCTGTTTCTGTGGCTGCATTTTTTCCAAGATACTTAATGGAGTTAAGTCCCTGTGTTGTAGAGGGTGGAAATTTGTTTTTTGTGGGGAGCAATGGAATGGCATACATTTTCAGGGCAAGTGCTATGTTGAAATTTCCTATTATCTAGCTGTTATTTGGCAATATCACATATGCTGGGGGCTGTGCTTTAGCTAAAAAATTTTCCTTAAATAATATGTTTTGTGGCTATAAGTGGAAACACTGAATGTTGATTCATCAGCAGTGATGCTTATCTGAGTTTAGATAGCTGATGTTACAAGTCCCATAATTCAAACAATGCGATGACTCATTTTGTTAATCGCTCACACTGTGACAAAATATATTTAAATTAATTTCTTGTTAAACAGAATGTGTTCCCTTGAGCAGTGAAAGTATTAAGATATGAATATAACTTTACCACTTGAATGGTAAAATTCCTTGAATAAAAACCCAAATCAAATTTCTGCCTTAATAATTGTCCTAAGCTACACAGCAGATGTTTGCGCTATGTAAATAAAGGGCTGAGATCAGATGAGAAAGAGACTCAAACTCTGGTCACAATGAATGCCACTGACATCAACTTCACTGTTTGATAGAATTTTGAATATTTGTTTCGGCATTTAGTGTGCACAAACAGTCAGGGTTGTTTGGGATGTTTTTGTTGAAATGCAAAACTCATCCTGGGTAAATTACAAAAGCACAGGCCTTTGGTTAGGCAGCTTCTAGTTGATGCTAACCAGCAGGAAATCCATTAATCTACTTTATTTCAAGTCCAAAACAAAATACAACTGCCAATATTTATGCTGATATAGATAAAGGATGACGAATACAAATTGCATCAAGGAAAATTCTGGTAGGGTGTTAAAATGACAGTCATCAATACGGAAGAGGTACCCAGGATGTGAAATCTGCATCTCTGGGGACAGTCAGAAGTTGGCTGACATGTTCCTGAGCTATCTGCTTCAAAGCTGAAGTTAGCCAAGTTTTGAGCCATGGTGTAAGAAGGGGCTGGAAATGACCTTCTGAGGTCATCTTCCCAAATAAAACAATTCTGTGATGTTAGTAGGGAAGTGCAAAAAATGCCTTAGTGGTGTCTGGATCACCTTTTTTCAAGCTGCTGCCTCTTCTGCATTAGAAAAATTTATATCCTTAAAACCTTAAAAGACTACCATAGTTTTTAAAGATAGTATCCAACTACTAGCTATTTTTTAATATAGATCTGCTAAACTCAATATTTGAATCAGACTTGATAAAAGGTGATGTTGACTAGGTATTTTCTTTCATCTGTAAAGCAACTTTGATCCATATTTAATATTTTCATATTCTCCACAATGCTGATTTTCTTTTATGTTCATTCTTTACCCAAATATATATATATTGAAATGGAGGGATTATTTCTTTCTGCTAGGAAATAACTTTGAAAGCAGAAAAAGCATTGACTTACTGTGGTCATACCTGTAACTTTGATTCACATGCAGTCTTAGAAATTTCCTATTTAATACTTACAATTATATTTTAAGACTTCAAGACAAGTGTGCCAGCAAAAGTGAAACCCCAAAAGGGGCTCAGTGGTATAGTGAAACTACTGAGCTAGAATGCAAAATTGCTGGTTATGTATAAAGGTATAACAGACCATCAATACTGATTTTTCTAGTTCTGCAAATACTTAATGTGCTTTCTGCAGGAAGCAGTCTAAGCTGGAATTAAAAAGAAAATGCTAAGGCAATTTTATCATGGTAGATTTTTTTTTTTTTTTTTTTTTAATAGAGGGAATTTCTTTCNAATGGTAGATTTTTTTTTTTTTTTTTTTTTTTTTTAATAGAGGGACATTCATTCCTAGTGCAACTACCAAATGCATGCTTGCATGCGGTTTGGAGTGATTTTGTACAAATTTCTTTAGAGTCAAAATCTGGATGAGAAACAATCTATATCTGCTACTCGGGAGACTCTAAAGGGGAGAAAAGGGAGAACTGCAAAAAGATGCATGGTATGTGGGGTAAAAACTGCCAGGCTGGCTTGAGGATGAGCCAAGATAAGATTACTTTCAGTCCTTTTAGTACCTTTTAGCGCTTAAGTCCTTTATACCGATTGCAAAATAGGTCCTTTGGTACTTGTATCTTGTGGCTATTTCAGTCTGAACTTGTTAAATATTTTAGTTCTTTTTCTTTGAATCTTGTTGGGGAGCAAGTAGGGTGTTGATTCAGAATGGAATAGAAGCAAAGGGGATGCAAAACTTGTCTTCCTCCACTTTCAGCATGACACAAAGTTTTTAGTACCTTTGCTATACTATTTTTTTCCTGTGAGAACGTGGGACTGAGCTTTGAAAGTTTGTTTGAACTGAGCTGCCTATCCAAACACTTCTGACTACAGTCAGTATTTATAGTGCCTATTGCTAGTAATTTTGCTGTGTAGCAAAACTGAAAGCTTTAGTAGCATTTTCAGCAGCTCAGACAGTAACCAAAATAGCAATGTTGGGGTGAAAGAGGAGCCTTTTAGAAAATGACTAACTTGGTGAGATAATTAGGCTATTTCCAGATTATGCAGAGACAAACTATGGTAATTCTACTGTTAAAATAATACATATATAAGGGAGTCCTTTTGTGTTTCAGTCTAGTTATGTAAGAGAATTTCTTCTAAGTTGTCATTTTATAAAATGACATTGTTATTCCGACTTTTAAAGAACTACCAGCAATTTAAAGGAATTTTATAGTTACCTGGCTGCTGGTCATTTAGTGAAAATTGCAGAATTGAAGGAGGAAATTACAGAATAGAACAGAAAGAAATATCAGTTACTAAGAACTCACAAAATAGAGCATGAAGAGTTTTAGCCGTCCAATCACTGATGGAATTTTTACATACATTGCTGAAAAATATCAAATCGGAAAGCATCTGCTATGTTACTGTAAAATCCTTGGTAAGTGCCTTTGTCTTGAAATATCTTAATTTCAAAAAGGATATAGAAGAAAAAGAGTTTCAAGACAACCAACAAGAATGGTAAGATACAGAATGCTTCCCATATTAGGGATGCATAGGTCACATAGCATTTTCCACTTACAGAAGACACAACTAATGATATAATGTTACAGAATCTGTAAATCAAGAATGACATAGATGAGTTTTTCATTCTCTCTTGCTGTAGAAGAATCATGGCACTATCTAAAGGAGAGTGTAGGTGAAGGACTTTAAAGAATCAGAAGATTGATCTTGATGCAATAGGCTGCCGATGTGTGGAATTTCTTGCTGCAAGAAGGTATGGCTATTAAAAATTTACATTGTTAAAAAAAAAAGAAAAATAGGAATAATTAATTATTGGGATGAAAAACTCCCCTGAAGAAGTGTAAAGAGAGATAATAAAAGCATGTCTGGCGCAGGAAGCTTGAGGAAGATGATTGAGGCTCCTGGGTAGTGACATGGGTAAGCATTTGACGTTTAGCTTTTGCAAACAGAGGATAATACTGTTCCATCAAACTTGCATATGTTATTTAATAAAATGTTTCTTCTAGAAGACTTCAGGGTGGGGGAGAAGCACTAGAAATAAATGAAAATGGACCATCAATACTGATTTGCAGTGTTGTATTCTTTGCAGTTCTGGTAGAGGTAAGGTCTTTGATTTCAGAATGGCTCTGATAAGGAGTGTCTCCACAGCCTTGGGTCAGATAACAGTGACAGAAATGTAGAAGAGAAATAGGTTATGAATTCTGTGATGTCTGGGGTGTTACAGGGTTGGTTTGCAGATATTCCTTCCAGACTACCAAGTAGAGAACTCAAAAGATGAAGGCTTCTAAACTACTTAATAATTTCTATTTACTATTAAGTAGAACTACTTTGAAATTAAAAAGAAAATGTATTATAAGTATAGATGCATAAAATATATGAATGCATTGACTTCAGTTAAGGAATCTCAAAAAATTTTAATCTGCATCTAATTAAGCTGAAGATACTTGATCTCTCCCATTTTGAGAACAAGATTTTAAATGAATTGTACAACTTCCATCTTTACCAATTGCAACATAACGTGGAAACAAAGGTTTGGACTTACAAAAAGTTCCTCACATTTTCAGTCTCCCCTAGAGACACTGTCTGAATATGATCTTGTTTGGCATGAATTTTATTATAATACTGTAAAGTTACTCCTGTAGGCTAGATCATAAAGTAACTTGCTTCTTTACAGTAGGTAGATGCACAGTATGATTCATCAAAATTGCAAGTTCTAAAAAATTTCTTCTCTTTCATTTTCGGACTTTAGTGGGTGTTAGAGAAGGTGGAAGCCGTTATTCTGCGCAGTATGAACCCCTTGGAAATACAGACAAAGTGGAACAATTTAGGACTGACGAGGTTAGCTGCAAACCCCTATGTAGGTGGTGATTTAATCTTGCTTCTTGTACCTCCTGCTGATTTATTTATTTATTTTTATTTCTTTTCTTCTCCCCCCTCTTTACTTTCAACTTACATACTGACTAAGGTGAAACAAGTATCTTTTCACAGTTGACCTGAATGGAAGGCCACATCATTTTTGGGATTCAGTCTCTTGAGTATGACTTCTGTTAAATGAAAAGACTCTGTAATGCTGTCACAGATAATGTTCTGTAGTTAAATGACAAGGTATTCAGCAGAAAAAGTATTTTAAATTAAGGAAGAGTGGTGCCTATTCTGTTAAATGTACGAGTGTTTAATCAGTGAGAAGTTGGTCGTTTTGAAGGAAACAGTGAAAGAAAAGTCAGAGTGTGCAGAGAATGAGGTGAATGCCTTGTGCAAAGATGCAGAACATGATAAACTTTCAAAACACAAAAGCTGTGGTTAAAAAATATCAACAACTGGTATAGTGCTGCTACTTTTGTCTTTTAAAAAATGTGTTTGTCGTAAAATTAAGGAAATTATAATAATCTTATTTAATTATTTGTGTTGCAGTTTTTATGGTGGTTTCGGTGTGTGTTGGAAATGCTGTAATAGGGAGTCTCAATTACTTTCAAATCTCCTATCTGAGGAACAAATTTGACTGACTACTTTTTCTTTCTTTGATTCAGTTCAATTTTTTCCCTGTGAAAATAAGAATTGTATCACAAGTAAACTTTCCCTGTTCCTATATGGCAAAAGAGAAGAGAGCTTCAACTTTTCCTGTTAGCATCAGTTGCTTAAGTTTGTCAGCTTGGGAATATTGTAGATCTTTGACATGTGCATTCTGATGATCCAAAGGTATTTACTGTGGTGTTCTCCTGAAATGACCACACAAAGAGCTGCCAGTAAGGGCATTACTTCATTTTGTTTTGCATGACATTTACTTTTGAAGGTAGACCTTTGTAATGTATTTATTGCTTTAGTGGCTGTTACATGTGGAAGAAGTGCTGGTCTTTTAAGCTGAATGTTTTACAAAAACTACATTAAATGCAAGTGTGGAATTTTTTATATTCTTTCTATTGGTACATATTACCACTACCACAGTTGTCCTTCTAAAGCTGATGAAGTTAAAACTCACATATATTACTCAGATTGCTTATCAAAACACCTTGCAAAGCCACTTGCAACTGTTTGATCCTAAATTCTGACATTGTTTGTAATAGGATGACACAATCATGATGCACAGGAGGAAAGGAACTACACAGGCATGACCTTACACTGTGGGTATTTGTCACTATTTCTTTCGATTGTACACAGTCTACAGATCAAGTCTTACTTTTCTGTGTTTGCATCTCATGCCAAACTGACTTGAATGCCTCCTCTGGTGGAGCTTTTTTCTCCGCTGTTGCCAAGGCCCTG
Source organism: Aramus guarauna (assembly GCA_013400195.1). Taxonomy (NCBI): domain Eukaryota; kingdom Metazoa; phylum Chordata; class Aves; order Gruiformes; family Aramidae; genus Aramus; species Aramus guarauna. The sequence goes on along the minus strand of VXBL01006109.1, from coordinate 497,044 downwards.
AGATAGCTCACTTTTTTTGGACTGCTGTGAACTTCCTCATGCCTTCTCTCAAAACACAGCCCCCTCTCCACCCCGCAGCATCTTTTCTCTATGTACAAACACAGCAATTTTCTGGCCGCTCTTGTAGTATCCACCCCCATCCTTGCTCTGCAGACCCAAGGATAGTTTGGTGTATTCCAATTAGTCTGCCAAATAATTTCTCTAATAAAGGAAAAGTAAAAAAACCCACAAAGTAAAACTTGTTCTGTGTGAATATCAGTTTAGGCAAGAACTAGCAAGATGAACTTGCATGATTCATCAGTGCTAGGTTTTTCAGATTTGTTCTTTAATTTAGAGACGGTAAAAGAATTTTCAGGGCTGGTTGTAAAGGCTTACATGTTCTACCTCCTGAAATGAATGAAATGCAATTCACTCTCCGTTACTTTTATTCATTTGAATCTGCCAAGACAGGAGCCAATTAGTGTTACAGATGATGCAAGCAACGAGACTGAGACCACCAAAGGGTTCCATGTAGATCAGTGAAACATCCTGGCTTCATAATGACCTTCTATCACTTGTAGTGATGGTGTGACTGTACAGCTAGTTTTGCAGAAGTGAGAAGCTCTGTGATTCTGTTATCTTCCTGAAATGTCTAGCTTTCAGGTTTCTTGGAGTTAATAGGCTCATAAGTATGTCTGGAAAAGGAAAAGTTTCAGAAAGTTTGCAGATGGCTCATTATAACATTATCATAATGACCCCTGACAGAGTATGAATAAAACAGCTCTACTGTCTTAACAGTAAACACTGTTTTAAGTTATTACTGAGCTTAAGTGGCTTGCTACTAAATATGTACAACTCTTTTTTTTTTTTTTTTTTCCACTTCAGATTTTTTTAAAAAAAGTCTTCAAATGATTATACATTTTACTCAGCCTTTACTGCAGACATTTAAAACAGAAGCTTCTTTTCCTTATGAATAAATATTCTTAATTTTTCTTCCCCTTTGTCCTGGTTTCAGTTAATAATTTTAAGGAGACACCATCCCTGATAGCTACCATTGTCTTTTATACCTCTGGATGGACAGCTAGGCTACCTCTCTGGACTTTTTAAACTCTGTGAGAAGACTGTTTTTCACTTAGCCAATTTACCCTTCATGGCTGGGAGTGATCTTACTGTTCTGTGCTTCCATTCACGTTATATTTTGAACTTGGCATTGTCACAGCTTTTCTAGAGTGGTGTTAGAGGCAGCACAATTTTGTCTTCTGAGTGAGCAGCTGCTCAAAACCTGTTGAAGACCCACCTTTTCTCATCTCTTGCAAGGTGACCTGCATTTGCTAATGCACACAAGACAAGTTAGATGGTGTTATTTCGGTGTTTTTGAGGAGCCTTGTGACATCATGTACAAAACCTGCACTGGTACCCAGTACATCTACACTCAGGATTATGTTTTAGCATCCCTGAAGCATTTACAGTCATGCATCTCTCTTGTTAAGGTGGGGTGATTTCATTCTTCTCTCTCTTACTGTTTAATTGTCGCTATTCCCTTTTTGGTGTAAGCCCTGAAGTGGATTTGTTTTAGAATGAGGGCAGCAGTAGAAAACTGCACAGACTTGTTTTTTCTCTATGGATTTATAATAAATGACCACATGCTTGATATGGAAGTTGCTTCTGTCTAGAATTTAAAATCATCTAGCACCTGTAGATCTTAATTTTCTTTAAACTGTTAAATGGAAATCTGAATATGGGGAGTGTCTGTGGAAGGGGCATTATATGAAGCACTTAGCAGCAGAGTACCTACAGATTTAGCAGCTAATAGATTGTTATCTGCCACAATTTAAAATTCTGAGACCAGATAAAATTCTAAATGTGTATTCTTATTTCTGTGTGCTGCTTGAACAGTCTTTGCTAAATTGTTCTGCACATAATTTAATGTTCATCCTTTTAACTTTGAAGGCATATTGCCAAAGAATTACTCATACAGTTAAAGGGGAAAAAAAAATAAATCAGTGAGTGTAGCCCATAAATAAGCTACACAATCTTACTTCCCTTTGCAGGTTTTTCAACAAATGATAAAGGAACATACTCTTCAAAAATGCATTTACCAAAAAATAAAGCTTTCAAATCACTTCTAGTACACAGAGCTATGGCTTTTAATGACTGCTGCTGTAAGCTTGGTAAATTGCTTTAACTCTGTTTTAAGCACATTTATACTTAAGTGTTGTTCTTACTGTAAATTCCATCGCTGTATTTGGTCCTGATTGGTAGTGCTTAGCATTTTAGGTGGAAATAATGCGTTGGAGATGGAAAGTAATTTTAGTAAAGTGACAACCATCACAAGTGATGTTTATTATAATTAATGTGATATAAGAGTATACACGACAAGCAAGATATCATAATTAAACTATTTGTTACAAATAGTTCAAGACGTTTACTTCAGCATACAGTCCTTTTCCTAATGATGGACATCTCATCACTGGACAGCTGTTTTTGCTTGGACTGAAAGTTAATTGATGTTCTTGTTTTCATGATTATACCAAAATGAGGTATTCACAGCATTATACATTTGTTTTATTGTGTCTCACATTTTACTATTTCTCTAAAAAGACACTTCAATTATTGATCACGTATTTGTGGCTAAATGCCAGGCTTCTATTCCTAGAATCAAACAATATGCCTCCAAGAGTGAATTTCAATGAACAATCCCCAAAAAACCAGCCTTCCTTTTAGGGGCTAAGCAGACATCCAATAAAAGTTTCAGCACTTCTAGGTTCTGTAGGACTGGATTGTCCTTAGCATTGGAAGGTGTTTCCTAATGTTTAAACAGAAGATCCATTGCTGCCTATAATGTGCAAAGAGAATATATACTTCCTTTTTGCAGCAACCTATTATGTATTTAGGCAGTTATCATATACTTCCTTTTATTGATCTCTCTTTCTTGGAAAACAATCCAAATTGCCAATTAGTAATTAGACGTGTCTTCTCAGCATTTTTGGAGGAGAATTGCTCCAAGTAGTTCACTGTGCTTCCACGGTGCTTGATGCTTATCTGGCAGCAGTAGTTGTTGGGAAATCTGGGACTTGTTCTACCATGTACCAAAAGACTAAATGTATTTCCTTGAGGTACCTCTTGTATGATTATGAAAGCAGCATAAGGAGATTTTCAGTGGTTACTTTTATAAGACTTGTTTTGAATGTCAAAAGGAATAAAAGATGCTATGTATGTGGGGTACGTTAGGATCCAGAAGCAGCCTCTTCAAGTTGAGGGTAACTGAATAAAAAGGAGAGAAGGCAGCAGCAGTAGGAGCCTGCTGAAGATGATGTTAAGGGAGAAAAGTGGAAGAGGTCAATATACTTGAATAGGTTTGTTTAATGGGTTGATAAATTATACCTATGAGACTTGAATTATAAAGTTCTGTAGCCTAGGTATTTTTTTCATGTATACTTGAGGATACAAAGCTGCATAAATGGAAGAGAAAACATGCTTGGAATGAATCTGATATATCAAAAAAACTTGACAAGCATAGATCAGAAAACAACTGATGCTACAAATATTATGAAAATAATGTGTGATTAGTAAAGATTATTGGCTTCATTGAGTTTAATTTACATGTAGGGGAGATCTGCAGCACACTAATAAAAATACTTATTTTATGGAGATAAAAGTAGCAAAATAAAGGAAATGGTTTCTATCCATTAAGTACACTGAAAGAATTTAAGGTTTTTGAAATGGTTTCAAAGCATTAAGTAACACAGAGACAAAATATATGCTTTAATGAAAGTACTTATCTCACCTCTCTTGTGGAACATATTTCTATTTAAAAAAAGATTAGTGAAAAAAGACATTCAGAAGGACAAAGCTTAAAACATTCCTAAAGCTTACGGATTTCTTGAGTTTTGTTGTAATTCTTCCAAAACCACAAAATTGAACTCAGCAGAAGCAAGATACTAAACTACCTTGAAAAATACTAAGCAATTCTGCATATAGAGGAAGATGAAATAAAACTGCAATACAGAAATTCTATATTGCCTGAGATTAGATGTTGCTTTCAAAAGCTGCATAAAATTGAAGCCATTAGCTTATATTTGCATTTAAGCAGTGGAGTTGTAAAGCTAGATAGTTATAAAATTGTAAATTATAGTCAGACAGGTAACTTTAAACGTTGTAGGAAGATGTCTCTGAATACAATGTTTGACAAAATCTTTTAAAAAAATATTAAGAGTTAGTGTAATAAAGCATTGGACTGTTAATATATATAGGCATTTGTGTCAGCCTACAGAGATGATGTTTGCAAGTGAAAGCAGACTTTTTTTCTAGAGAGAAATTAACCGTTAGGAGCTCTAAAACATGTTAGTTCTGCTAACATATTGCCACCTCTTCCCTCTTCATAGAAACTCATAGTTTCTGTCATTTGTTTGTAGGTATTTTTCAGTGCTTGATATTATTTACTGAGAAATCAAGAGGGATCAAAGTTTATATATCAACGGGTATTAATACATGCTCAGATGACAAGTCTCTTCCTCCCCCCCCCCCGCCCTTACCCTGTGGAAGTTTTCTGAGAACATGGAATAAATGAGAACTTCAAGCATTTGCTTCTTCTAACATAATGGGGCTTTTAAGTTATCATCTAAATGACATGAACTGCTAGAGAATTGCTCTCAGGGAATACAAGAGCGTCTCTCCCAGTGACAACAGTGCTGCCAGCAGTCTGAAGGAGTGAAGCAGCATAGGTGGGTCTCAGTTGTAGGATGAAATATTTTTGAAGAAGGGTATGCTTTTTTTTTTTTTTTTAATTCTGTCTAATGATGTCCACGGGGATTTGGGGCAGGGGCAGTTTGTGTTTAGATAACTACAGTCTAAGGATGCCGTAGGTATAGACTTTTGTCGTGATCCAATTATAAGTAAATAAATACACATATCTATTTAAAAACAGTAAAATTTATATGATCATGTGCATAGTACTTCAAATTTATCAAGAAAATGGTGTTCATCTTTGGACCTGCAAATACAGTGATACTTTGCAATTGTCTTTTCTTTCCTATAGGCAGGTCAGCAAGGAGAAGTCTGAGAGGACAAAAGCCAACCACAAGGAGAGAGAAAATCATTTTGTCAGGTAGGAGTAGTGGGGAAACAGGGACACGTGAGTTCAAGGTGTACGTGGAAGTGAGTGATAATCATGTTTGTAGATTATTGCACTCACAATTCCAGTTATAGTCTAGTTTCCCACTAAGTTCTGATGCCAAAAAGACTTGATGAAACAGTTCTCTTAAACTATCTTCACCATGCCTGACAGTGAAATGTTCATATGTGACTAGAGTCAACTGGAACATCTTTTTGCCAGTGATTAAAGTAGTATCACCCAAGATCATTAATGAGGTTAGGATAAAAGAGGTATCTTATCCCTACTAAAAAACCAGTGTTATAGTCCCATTTTTTTTTTCTTTTCACTTTTTACTGAATACACTATCCATTATTCAACTACCACACTTGTTTTCACGCTGTAAAATCCTATGCAAAGCCAATAAGTACAAAAATATGTATTCTGGTATTTGTGTTGCAAACTTCAGAACTGATAGACCTGTTAAACTGAAATATCAGCCTTTCAACAGCAAGCACCTAGCCGTAAGCTGAACTATTTCAGTAACTGTAAACATAATAAAAATCCTTATGATGAATCTCTGAAAAGTTCATTTGGTGAAACTCGTAAGAAATACACTGAATGAAAAGGAACGAATAGTCCTGCATTACTGATAACAGCTAACTAAATGTTCTTGAAGTGACAAGAAGCAGCCATGTTTTGTTATGGAAGTAGCAATACAAAAGAAAAGCCCAGAAAAATATCAAGATCTCTGTAAATGAAGTTCATTCTTCTGAACAGGTAAAAATGCTTCTAACTTGAAAGAGCCTTTTCAAGACTGTGCATTTGTTCTTGTGGCAATATAAGGATTTCTTAATTACTTGGGTATTCTGGTGAAAGAGTCTAGTTTATAATTGTGAACTACCAGGATTTATACTTCAGTCTGAGAAGTAAGCCACTTGGGCTTATGGCTAGCTCCTCAGTCGCAGATGAGGAAAAGGATTAGTTTTAAATTGGGTCAAAAATTTAAACATTGAATCTTTTGGCCACAACAGAGAAGAAACATCTTCTGCTTACTTGACCTAATTAAAGTGAAGTATGTAATAATTTCCTGAAAGCACTAGGAAAAGGAGATGAGTACTTAGTTCAGAAATGCTGAAGACATGTTTGTAATTCAAAGAAACAAGTTTTCCATGGTAGCATGAGACAGTGCAACATGAAAAGGTGCAGTTGTAAAGGAAGCTTATATTAGCACAAAGGTACAAAACAGTTGCTCTTCTTTGGATGACCCTTCATGCAAGTGCCATTTTTATGCAGTAAACATGGAACAATAGAATAATAACTTTTCTTAGTCACACAAAATTAGTGAATGAAGGCAGATTAATCACAAACATTTTACTTACTTTTAACTGTATTAGCATCAATTGTCACTATACTGCTGCAGTCCATCCAGATGGCTGAATCTTATGCTTAGTGTTCTGCTGAAGCAGGCTTGCTTTTTGCAGGAGTTGTGCCAAGATTCTCAACAAGTGAATTCAATTCTGGAGATGTTCCAGAAGACAATCAGCCTTTGACTATGTGACCATTAGCAACTATTGTGGTCAAGTAGGCATAGCTCTGTGCAGTAAGACAGTGCTAATGATATCCCTGATTTTGGAGTGTGAAGGGAACATTTACTTGAAACTGGTTTTAGTCTGGTCCTGTATGCTCAATAAACCTTATGGTGATTAGGATACATCAGGTGTGTTACTTGAGCACACAGTCTGGTTTAATTTCATCTGCAAGGAATTTGGATTAATGTACTTCAGTCATTTCAAGACGTGAACTAATGTGCGTCCACTAGTGGGAATGATCAGGAGGTACACTTCTCACTCCTGTGAACTAAATGGGAACGTGAATGCACCGAGCTAGTAAACGCACTGATACCTCTGGTGTGTAAGACACCTCTTTCCATGGTTAAAGGCTTTAATGATAAATGCAGTTGTTCAAGTTGTACTAGTCTGAATCTGTGAGAACAGCATGGATAACTTAATGCTCTGGATGTCAGCAAATTTTATTTTTTTTTTAATGCTTCACCTGCTGTCATAATAGTTCAATTAAAGCATCACTTGTTCTAGGTATATTTGTTTTGATAAAAAAGTTATAGGCGATATGTCTTCCTGAAGTGATCTTGCACTGTTTAATCTAGCCTGGCAGACTAATCATCTATACACAATCACGTTTCAGAAATCATCCCGGTGAATCAAGTCAATGTGCTTACTTGCTATTTTGTTAGCTTTGTTTAATTTGGTATGTGATTACTTGCTTTTTCTGTTGGAAGAATGTTTCTTAATGGATCGTGTGCAGCTCTGTGACAGTAAGTTGGCCATAGATGCAGCTTAATGCTATGTCAATAGCAGAAATTTTAACCTTCTGTTGAGAATTTGTTCTCCATTGGTTTATGTCCTTGTTACATATCTAGATAATTTTCTTGGATTTAAAGGAAAAAAAACATGAATAAACATGTTCTTTTATGTTTCTATTTACTTTGCTAGTTATGATCAGTGTGACTACTCTGAAGTGTTTGGTCTGGAAACAACAGAGCCCTGGAAACTGAGAGCTAAGATGCCACTCTGTATTCTCTAATAAAGTCACGTCTGTCCACTGGTGATGGCTCCATCAACCTTTTCTATGTTTTTTCTTCAGTTAGGTGAGTTAAGAATTATCAGCAGTGGAATGTTCTTGTTTGTATTCTTTTTAGTCCTCTGTAGCTAATACTAAATGTGCCTCTCTTTCTCCCTGGGAAACTTGCAGTTCTTCCCTGCTAATGAGATTTCACATGTTAAAGTATACTGATAAGAGCACAGCAGAACTAAGATTACACATCTAAAGTTGTTCCTGTTGCTAGGAAGTGATGAACCTGCTATCTAATGTGCTGATTTTTCTTCCGGAACTATCCAATGTATTCTGTTAATTTTTTTCCTATACTTAAGCCATAAAATTCTCAATTGTTAGGGCCAAAATCTAGAGCACGTTAATACTTGGAGCTTAAAACAATACTTTCATAGTTGAACTAACACAAAATGGTAAATTGACTCATTTTTCTGTAGTATACACAAGATATTTTCCCTCTGCTGTAACATCTTAATCTGCAACGTGATTTAGAAGATAGTTCCAATTGCTTTGCTGATTTTTTTCTTAAATGTCAGATGATTTTGGGCAAGCTCTCAACAAGCTCTCGATTTTTCTTCCCTATTCCCTAACCTGAGTATTGTCATCCTAAGTCTTACTGCCTTTGCAATGAATTTTTTCCTTGGGAGATATTATTGTGAGCACAGATTTTTGTAAGTGGGAATTATTATCTGTGACTAATAACAATCTCTGTGGAGCTTGTTATACAACGAAGACTGATCACGTGCTTGAATATATTCCTGTGATTGCTTGCAGCTATGAATAGCTTAAAATTCAGAAAGTTCCTGCCTTATCAAAAGATTTACAGTACTGAACTTTTTTTTTTTCCTACTGAAATAAGGTAAATTATTTAAACTACTGCTATTTTAACTCAAGTTAAATAACACTTAGATGAACTTCCAAGCAACAGTCTAGAAAAATGTACAAATTAACAGAGATTAAGCTGGTCCTTGAACTGTTCTAACAGAATTTTAATTGTAATTTGAATGGACTCTTACACTGCTAAACTCCATTTCTAAAATAACATTCCTTGAAGTGTCCCATAAGTGAGCAAATAGGATACCANTTATTTTTAAACAACTCTTGTTTGTTCGTACAAATGTTTTGACAATTAGGTACCCTTCTTAGCACAGCGTGGTGGTTTCTAGAACAGTTGGGGGTTTGCAGGAAGATCAGAGTCAGGATATTCTCTCTGGCAATATGGATGCATATCATATTCTAATACCCATTTAAGAATTTTTATTGGAGAAAACTTGAAGGCAAGATAATCTGTAGAAATAAAGAGTTATAGGACTGGTTGTAGTGTAAGCATGAAGTTTATTACTCACTTTGTTTTCTGTTGATTGTGTGGGTAACAATATTTACTCCTCAGCTAGTCATGCTATATATAAAATAAAAGCCAACAATCAAAAAACCAAACCCCACAAAGCCCAATGTGTGGATGGCACGGTCCCTTCTATCTGTCATGTGAACAATCCTGTATTCATTGTATTGAAAACAGAGCTTGAAATGGTAATCTCTTGAAAACAGAAAGCTTTGCTTTCATGTAGTTAAGCTGACTGATTTATTAGCAGCTGCAAAATATAGCCATAGCTTGATCAGATTTCACTAGCATTGCTTATAACTCAAGGAACGCTGTATAATTGAATTGAACGTTGTGTTTTATAATAGCGTGACTAAACTATAACTGTCGGGTTGTCATTCTTCCCCTCACCATGCTTATGGTCAGATTGCTCATGACATGCATTGCTTTGGTATTTCAAATAATAAAACTGGATCTCATTGAAAAACTACAATTAAGTGTCTCTCACAGTTATGTTTCAGGAAATGAATGATTCAGGTCTATTTTCAGAGTAATTCTAAACTTTGGCTACTGTTGAAGGGAAGACTGGTTACTGTTGTGAGGGGCCACCAATACGAGGTAAGAGAACATACACAGATTTTGTAGTCTGAGTTCCACTGAGAGATTTGCCTGACCTTTAATTCTAATTATTAGTTTGTCTACATAAAAGTTCTTGCAGTAGATACTCTGGTTTCCCTGCTCGTAAGTGGTATCAGTCTTGTGGATATGTTACTGTAGTATAGAAATTATAGCATGATACCCGAAAATAAGTTGCTGCTTTTTCAGTATAAAAATGTAGTATGTTTCAAAACATCTAGTAAATTATGGCACGCAAATTTGTACACAAGGTAGAAACTGCTACTCTGGATTTGCTTCTATTTAGTCAATGCTGAGGATGTAAAATAAGAGATTGTTACTCAAGGTAAGAGCCACACCTTAGATAGCAAACAAGCTGTCACTATTGATAACTATAAGGAACTCGTACACTAGGAGCCCAAGTGAAAATGAGGATGCAGTCGGCTGTTACTGGGGCCGTGTGAGTTGTCTGTAGAAATTGCACATATGATGGATTAAATTTATTTTTGAGGGCCTGGAATAATGAAAAAGTGCTTGCTTACTTGTTCAGTAACACTTATGATCTTGTTGACAACATGTTAGGAGGAGAAAAATTGAATGAGTACTGACATACAACGCTGGAAGATAGGGTCATAGGAATAGGTGTGCTGCTGGTGGGGGTGGTGTGAAGGATGGAGAGTGAAAGCAAAAAAAGGAAAGTAATTAGGAAATAGAGAAATAGTTTCAAAAACTCTGTATGGATTTGATTGCCATTTGCATATGTCTGAGTTCTGTCACTTCAGAATATAAACACAGCATGAGACAGAGCAGGGGAGGTTGGACTAGATGACCTGTAAAGGTCTCTTCCAATCCAAACTACTCTATGATTTTATGATTATTGAGAATTAAAGTGTGTTCCTAATGTGGAACACGGAGCAAGGTCAAAAAGCAGAGTGATTTGAGTTGTGCAAATTAGACAATGATTTTGAGAAATACATCATGACATAGAGCTATCAAAAAATGGTAATTGAAGAAAAGAGACCAGGGAAAAGGTTATAACTGTATATTCTTAACTGCGTGAAGTTGTCAAACAGTAGAATAACTTAATTTTAATGAAGCAATAAGACTCCACAGAGGGTGATGAACAGTCAAGTAAATAATGTCAATTTAATAAGGTTATAAAGGTTGCAGGCCTTGTTGAAAAGCTAGATTTTGCTCATCTGTGGCACACAGTGGTACGTCAGCAGCAATGCCGTTATGTCCTGGGGTACACTAATGATGCAGTGAAATAACAGAATAGGAAAGCAATGTTACACAACAGTAACTATGCGGTCTAAATTTTGTAGTTCTCACCTAAAATACATTTAAAAAAAAAAAAAGGCAAAACATTGAAACAGGGGCACTAAACTGTAGGAAGAACAAGCAGTACGTAGCTGGTGTCTACTCAGGGGTGGAAAGGTCCTCCTTTCCCTGTGTGGTGGTTCTGTCAGACTGCTGTGTTGTCTAAGGTGAAGAAAGCGCTTCAAGCCTTGAAATTATATTCCAAAGTAGGAAGATCACGTGAAAGGAAAATTGCATGAGACACCAGAAAAGAGTTACATTCATCAAGACACATGGTGCTAACTGAAGTACCTGTTCAGTGTGTGCTAGTCATGTAAGACTCTTTCCACACAAAAATAAGCCAAGCAGAAATTCAGTTTGTGACCTGTGTGTCTTGTTGATGAGACCCCAAGCAAAAGAGCAGGAGAAGTGAATTATATCCAATTACCCTTTGGCCATATATACTGAATTACAGAATTTGAAGAAAATTGCAGGGGGCATTAGTTTCAGCAAAATCAGTTTTTGGCACTTTTTAAATATATATGTTGCTACGATGCAACAATGAAGAAGGAATTATGCTTTGTAATTCACTGGTGTATCAGAACTAAAGCCTTAAAACATTTGTTAAGTTACTGCCCTACAAGGTAAACTCTTTTCAGATGGGATGTAATACATAACTGAGGCGGCATTTATTTACCAGGATGTCAAGCTATGCTTACATTAATTAGAGTGTTTCTCTAGCAATAAAAAGTAAAATAGAAATGTCAATAGTTTTGCCATTTATATGGATTCATAACTTCTAAGGTTGTGATTTTGGACTGAAAGATATAATTATGTCCCATGTTACTACTGAATATCTATGTTTTTGTCTCAGAGCCACAACCGAATAGTTCAATCAACTTCAAAAAGTGCTTGAATTCACTTCCCCCTTTTTTGTGTTAGGTCTGTTTTTTTTTCTTTTGTTTTATGGGTTTTGTCTCAGACTTTTTTTTCTCAGAATAGCTTCTGTTTCCATAGGGTATTCTGAAATATTCATGGTCATATAGCAAAAGCTTGCTGAAGTCCACTTTTTAAAAACAAGCAAATATAAACTTTAAGAAGTGAAGAGAGGGAGCAAGTTGTTAAAAATGTGGGTGTATCTGATATTTGTAACAAAAAACCCAAGTATTTTTCAAGTATTATTCTTCAACATTTCCTTCAAAAGAACCCCCATTTTTAATAGTTTCTCATAAATGAAGAACTATTTCATAACATGGGGCATTATATTAAGACAGTCATCATTCTAAATCAGTGTTTTAATATCCATAGATATTTGCTCAAAGGAGTTGAGTGGCAGCATATATAATGTTTCATATAGGGTTCAAAAAAATGGAAATCAGTTACTTATAGCTGAAAAAAGTAGCTTAGCAGTGATGCTTGTGAATAAATGCTGTGTCTTCTGCAAACATACATTCTCTTATACCTTAGCTTTTATGTAATAGTCATATAAGCGTGTGCCTAGATGGCTCTAAGCTTTTGGGTTTTTTAAAAAATCTGGTGATATTGTCATTGCAGTCTTTGGCTTCAATGCAATTAATCAGATGTTCTTTTGCAGAATAAACAGTGTACAGAAACACAATTAACATGCAAAGAAATCTGTTGTGCACATTGAAGTTAGTAGTTATAACTGAGATAATAAAGGGAGTACATATCATAACAGTATTGATCATATGCTGTCAACCTGCATAATTCTACCTTGTGGTATTTTGTATTTTAAACCCTTTAAAACACTAATGGGACACATACAGATCCAGCAGTGTTTTGCCAAGACTCAGTTATGAGGCATCTGCTCTGAATCACCCTTGCTCTAGTAAAACTCAAATCTGACACTGTTTACTATCAGCTTGTGCTCCTCAAAGTGACTTAAAAACGTTATTATAGGCTTCCATGTACATGGTGCAGTGACTGAAAAAACTATATTTAGTGTGCTGAGTTGATTTTTTTTTTTTTTTCTAAAATACTTTTCCAATTGCTTTCCCTGAAAAGTCACCCAGGGAATGACAGATACGCGATTTTGTCAGGCTCTGAAAGAGGAGTTGTAATTGCATTAATGCAAAAGTGATGCCTTCGGTGTTTGTCCTGGCCTAACTGCCTGAGATTTAGGGCATGGGTTTACTTTCACAAGAAAAGAGAGTTTCTGTTAACTTGCAGTGCTAACAGGCGATGAAGGTGGCAAAACTTATTTTGGCTTTGCAAGACAGCAGATGAGGTGGAAAAGCCAGGGGAATCTCTGCCCTTATTCCAAAGCCCTTTTTGCGTAGATGCCTTGCAGCACAGTACTGCTCTGTGAACTTAGAGAAGGATGCTCTGATGCTGCTACAATTTGAGTTTTTTATTATGTGCCTATTTTGATAACTTACTCATTGATGCCCTGAGAGTGTTTGCTCTGCTCTGTCTCTGTTCTTTTGTATTGTTCTAATTATGTATTTTAACTTGCTTTTGTCCTTAAATCCTCAAAATGATTACACTTATACCATCCGTATGTGTGTTTATTGATTGATATTGGTTGATAAATAGTCATAGTGTCAAATCCTGCCTATCTTAGTTTTTCAGCTGGTAGGATACTCTGGATAGCTAATTAAACTATAATATGTAGGAAAACTTATTATAAATAAGGAGAACAATTGCCAGAAACTACATTATGAAATGTCTGTCAAAGCTAACTAGCTTAAATATTGATCAAGTCAAACAGAGGAATCAATGTCAGATACTGGGATGGATATTAAGAAGCAGAACACAACTTTGTTTTTAGCATTATAATTTCTCAACCACCTCTTACGTAAATCATTTAACTCATTCTAATACGATAGGCTCCAAACACATGTCTAGTAAACTTCACAAAATTCACAGAAACTTGGTGAGAAATTTCAGCTTATCAAATTAGTACTTTTCTGAGGTCAAAGATCTATCGCAGCATTCCTCGTTTGTTCTATGCTTGTGAGATAAACTCTTCTAACCCTTCTGGTTCTTATCTGAAGTGTTACAAAACAACAGCAATTCCATTACCACTCAGACTTCTGGTGGTTTTGCATGGTTTAGGATTTTTCTTTTTTTCACTCTTCCTAATTCATTATTAAACCAGAAGTTGACTTTTGTCTTTGACAAATGAATTCTATTGCTCTGGAACACTTGGGTCCAATGAAGGTCCTTGTGTTCATTTCTCTCCAAAATTACATTTTGCATTTTTTTTCCTTAAAAGTTTTGCAGAGGTAAATTGCAGTTCAGAAATGGAGGAATTCCTTCCCTCCCCACCTACCTCCCCAAGTGCCTAGCTGCGGCTTCTCAGCTCATCTGCTACCTACCACTTCTGGATTTTTTTTTTTTATTTTTATTTTTTATTCAATAATACCTGATACCCTACAACAGGGCAACTGTCAGTCTGAGATGCAAGTATGGTCTAAGTCTGGCACTAACAATCTTTGACAAGGCCAGATATTTTCAGCTGAGATTTGTCCCTTTCTTGTGTTTTCTACCAGAACTGGACTGTATTAAGTTATACAGGCACTATGCCATATTTCTGTACTAATCTGTGTACTATGCTGGCTTTGGTATTTTGTATATAGTACAAAAAATACAAACTTTTCTTTGAAATTAAGTCTATTGGACCATATAATTAGGTGTCCACAGTTTTTGCAAGGCCAGCATTCTAGCCTAGCACTAATATTAGCCCTTAAGTAATTTGCGGCAAGTTTTTGTTCATTTATTTCTCTCAAATATCGCCGTAACCTACACACAGTACCATCCTCAGTGCATTGTCATATATCTGAAAGGGGAGCGTGTCTGCTTGGTTTCCTTTCAGAGGTTCTAGGCATAAGGCCTAGAAAACTCTCCAGTGTCCTCTTCGTGTTTAGATATAAGAGTTGGGAGTTTCTTTATACGTGCATGCCTGAGAATCAAAAATATAAAAGATTTGTTTTATACAAATAGACATTTAAAAATTTTCATAGCATGCAATTTTGGAGTCTAGTGTAATCCCTTCTATCAGTGTGTGGAGGGATGAGAACTGGAAAAGGGGAGAACACAGGAAATGCATTTCTTCATCCTGTTCCCACCCTACTCCCCCAAAGGAGAAAAATACAACCCTGTTGCCATGGGAGAATCAACGTGATAGAGAACTGTTGGATCTCCAACACCATTTTTTTTTTAATCCAATTGGTTGCAGCTGTACTGAGAGGAAACAAATGTTTTGCTGCCTTTGCTGCCAAATAATAGATTATATTTGGAAGCATAAGACTAATGAAAAAAATACAGTTCAGAAACCTAGTGATTGCAAAGCTTCAGGCAGAAGAAAGGAAACTGTTAGGTTTCTTTGTAAAGAATACTGTGCTCTAAAAATTTAGGTTTTATTTTTTTTAGATGCAATGTTCAGTTATATATAATATCGTTTCCTGAGGATTCACTTTTTCACCATGGCAGTGATCCCAAGCTTCATTCTTTCTGCTGGCTATGATTTATCTATTTACCAGCAGCAGCCATCTGCTTGAAAAATCATTAACTCAAACTTGGGTGGAGGGGAGGGCGGCAGCAAGGCAGGAGCGGTGACTAGAAGACAGACTCGTCCTGTGGAGACACAGCAGGCATGGCAATCCTGATTCTCTTTGCATGTTCAGTAGGGGTGGACAGCCTTCTCTGGAGATATATAGAAGTGGCATTTCGCTAGGTTATACCATAGAACAAACCCCGCTGGGGTGTGAGAGTTGGAATTGCATCAGGATTTTTGGTGTCTCAGAGTGTGCTGCTCAGTTAGGGCCTTTCTCTCTCCCACAGGGTGCAGAATTTTCAGCTAAATTACTTGGCTGAACTTGCAGGGTTTGGCAAATTCAAAGGCTGAACTTGCTGAATTTCAGTCTTACTGAGTAGAGTTATTAGTATTTGGCTTTTGCGGAAGTTGGAAAGGGTTTGACATCTGTCAGAAGTGACGTGATCTGTAAGTTACCAAGTTGCTGCTCACCAGCCAAGGTCACCTGCCCTCCACTGCAGGGTGACTTCAGCTAGTGCTCTCCATTTCACATGTGTGCTGGTATAAAGCTTAGCTGAGGACCAGCAACTCTTAACTGAGGTGGCTTTACCATAGGTGACCAAATCATTAGGTCATCTTAAAGGTTTTATGCAGGTATGGAGAATCTATAATTTCACTATTTGCAATTATTAGGTACCAGAAGAAAAAAAAGAAAATTAGTTATTCTATTAAGCTCCTTATAAGCAGACGTAGAAGTTAAGTGTATAGCATTAAATCTTGTTAAAGCAAACAAACAGGTTATACATTTTTCAGTCATCTGTTCAGCGTCGTGGTAGAAACACTGATTTGTATCTCTTAGAGATCTATAATTGCAGACTTGTAGCTTAATCTGGCATAGGTGCATGGAGGCACTTTTTCAGTGCTTCTGTAAGAAACTAGTAAGCTAGATCAATAATGCTATATGACATAAAGGAGAAAAGAAATATCTTTACAACATCAAGCAAGGGTTTAGCAATCTGATCCATGTTCATGGTATTGAGCGACTCATCAAATATCTGGGCAACAAGCAATAATTGATTTTTACAGTATCTGACCACCTGACATGAATGTATATATGTAATATAGTTGAGTGGCATTCATGCAAACTTTTTTCTTTTGAGTTGCTGGTAACTGGGAACACTTTACTAAAACATGCTGTGGTTTATGAATTATTCTTTTTTTACAGTTTTCTGGTGATGAATGATGTAGGAATTTAAACCCTGACCTTTAGAGATAACCATCTGTTATAAAACAGATCGCCGATGTCTCCTTTAGCAGCCTAATGCAGTACGGTAAAAATTCCTTTTACCTCTGACAGAGAGTGCTAGCGAATGGACTCTGCGTTACCCACTACACCAACAGCATCCTTTAAAAGCTGTATGTTTTATCTTTTATTTGGAATATGTGGATCAGGCATTCTTAGACTGATGTGCATAGCAGTGGAAAAACCAGGCGAAATTGGCTTGAGCGCTCTGGGATGGCTGGTAGTGGAAGGTCAAAGCTGCAGCCTTCTGTTGGTTATAAACAAAGATGGGATCAGCACTTTGCCAGTTCAGCATCTGTGGTCAAGCTGAAACCTATTTGGCAGCATGATTTTAGGTGGGTTAATAAAGAAAATACACACTTTTCTCCACAGTAATGAGGCGTGTTTTGTAGCGGGTGTTGTTGGATATGACAAAACATTTGTTTATATCATTTAAAAAAAAAAAAAATTACATTAATGGAAAAGGGCACTTCTTTAACTCTTTTAAAAGCTAAAGTATATCTGGATTTTTAAGCTTATGTTACTCCTAGTATGTCTAGAATTATTGTAGAATTGTATAAAACAGAACCATTTAAAAAAAAACAGAATAATAAGTAGAATTCCAAGACTTTTTTTTTTTTTACTTGGAAGCCTATCTTGACTATGGACACTGTGCTAGATTTTTCACTTTAGACAAGGAAACTCAGATGCTGAAAGCTTGCAAGTTGCAAATACTTGATTTGTTTAATCAAATATAAAACTGTATCTTTTGGAATGAATTGAATTCTAATTAGTGATCTATTGATTGTTCGCATGAAATAATGATATTCTAATTTTCAAAATATATCCTTGGCTCAAAATATATCCTTTGCCTTCAGGCAAATGCAGTCATAAAAATGCAGGTGTGTATAATAAAACTACGGTAAAAGTGCAGGTGTGCATAGCAGGTTTATCAAGTGACGCTTCTATAGACTAAAACTGTCTTTATGTGAGTTAAGAGGTAATCACTAGTGCTGTGGCTTTCTGATTGCCCTTCCTCCATCATTTTCTCTCCAGCTCCAGCGTGGCTGTGCCATTTTCTCAGAGTACGCAATGACTCACTTCCCCGTTTTATTTTCTCTCACAGATGGCATCATTTCATCTCATGCTCTGCAAGTGACAACTGACACTGTGGCACTGACTTTATTGTATTAGGCTGTACTAGCTGTGATGAATATATAATCTGTGTTGCAACTTTCTTTGTCTCTGTCTCATACAGCAGTGGGTGAAGTAAGAAAACACAGGGAAGCTAATATAAGGCTTCAGATACTAGTGCTGTGACTTTGAGTGTGAAGGCAGTATCAGTAATATCATTATTGGTCCCCCTGTAGTAGCACCAATAATGGGTTTTTTTCTGCCGTGCCAGGGAACAGAGAGGCGTACAGCTGACTCACTGGCTGACGTTGTCATTTTGGCACACAAGAAGTTTGTAAAATGCTGCCAGTTCTGTCTTACTGTGTTGGATCTATTTGCGCAGAGCTTTTAAATTCCTTTCCAGAGCTGGCAGTTTTGGTGGAACTGTAACCTATGTGTCCCACAACACTTGACTTTCTAAAACTGTGAGACATGAAAGTGTTTGATGTGTTGCCAAAGTGAAAAATATTCTAAAACCTAATATGAAAGGTATATTCTTTTTATGTTGGTGTTATAAATTTTGTTGGGGGAGAAGGAGGAGGAATGTGTTCTGAAAGACCTTCCCTCCACCAGCAGACATGCTTTATTTCATCTTTCTTCAAGATTTGCTGTAGCTAGCTGATTTAGAAATGGTTTGATGGTGACCAAACAGATCTACATCTGTGCTTGGTAACTAGGGAAATCCATTACAGTATCTTCACGTGACTGGATCTGATCTTGAGTGGGGAGTACCTGTACTGCACAGTAGAAGGAGATGATAAATGGAATAAAGCACGCACAGAGATATCACTTGGATTAATATCTGGCCGCTATTTTTTTGATAATGTACATGCAGGCTTTATTGACCAATAGTCTGATCTTCAGCTCTGGAACAGTTCTGCTGTATTGTGCTGCTCTTTCTACCACTATCATTGGCATGCAAGTCCTGAGAGCAGCATACCTTGGAGTCAGTATGAGAAATGTTGAAAATATTCAGACAAAACATTATTGGCATCACAAATTTATTTTTTATACTTCTCCTTCTGTAAAGACCTTAAAAAGTCAATTTTCTATCCTGAACAGAGTGTTATTTTTCTGAGCCTGTGTTTAGTTGAAAGGGACATTCTGTAGGAGTTCCACTTCCATTTGGGTATTTGTTCTCTGCAGTGACCTTACTGACCACATAAAGAATGATGATTTTTATTCAGTAGTTTTTCAAGGGAATCTTATGAAGCTTGGGTTGATTTGGAGTGGGAAGAGAGGTCAAGATAACAAAAAAAATCTCTTCCAGGTAAATAAGCCTATGTTCTTGCCTGCAGTAATGTTTCACTAGCAATTTCCCTATATAATGAACTAATGAAGAACTGGAGCATGGGGTTTTTACCGAATGATTTTAATAGATATTTTTCAAGCTTTTAACACTGTATAGTGCTAATTAATTTATTAAGCAGGTCTCATAGCTAAAATTGAGTGACTATTCCCCCAGTAGAATATAGGGAAATGAGGCACTCTTAATGTTTTATGGTAAGTGGAAATTAACTTTAGAGGTCAAGGTCCTGCATGTTGCAGAAAATGTGCTTCTAAATGCCTGCCCTTCTCTGCCGTGCAGGACTTCACTGTTTGTTCTGACAGGTCCTATCTCAGCATCCATTTCTTCACACTGCTTCAAATAGCAGTGACCAAAGCAGTCAAGTCAAGAGCCAGCCGGCATTAATTTTAAGGGACTCACTGCTGTTGAGAATAGCTTTCTCCCTTGCATTGTTTTCTTTGAGGAATTAAAATAGGAGACCTGGACCAATTGTAGAAGATTGATGAAGATGAGTGGGAGAGAAGTAGCATACTTGTGTATCTCCAGGAAAGAGTTATCCTGCTTCATTTCCTATTTAGCTTGGAAATAGTTACATGTAAACCAGAAAAACTCTTTCATTCCAATTGCAATATCTTCTATGGCAACAGAACTTTTCTGTGGCTGAATTCCAGGGCCAAAAATCAGTAGAGTTCTACTAATTTCACTTGCTCTGTCACACCAGAATGAATCTGACCATGTCTTGATCAAACTTCTCTCCAAATACATGCTTATTGTGAATAGAACAAAGTCTGAAGTGCAGCAAATTCAATTTACTTTGCTTCCACTTAATCTTCAAAAAAATAGCCTCTGCCTTCAGGTGAAATCTGAATGCAAACAGGGGAATATTGGATTGTGGGGATTTTGTTGCTTAAAAAAAAAAGGTAGCAAAACAAAGCAAAAAACCCTACAACCCACTGAAACAAAACACCCTCCCCCCAAACTGCCATAAAGTAGAAATTACACTTGAATGAATATAGGATTTAATCAGGTTTTTTACATAAGGTCCACAGATGGAAAAGATCATTTTGTCTGAAATGTTGTTTTAGGAAAGCTTAGTTGTCTTTTTTAGCCTTTATCCATCTTCCAGTTTGTAGGAGGTCTCTTCACACTATTGGTATTTTAAGATGTCCTGTTGGGTACGTGTTGACATTACAACGAAAGCCTCAGCTGATAAGTCTGGAGTAAGTAGTTAATATTCTATATACCAGGCATAACATAATAAATGACTTTTTTTTTTTTATGTATTACATTCCATTCCAAAAACATAGAGTTAAAATTCCAGCTGCTGTACTGAATTCTGCTAAATAGCTTTGAAAAATAAACCATGTATATCCATGTAGATACACTAGTAGGATGTCAAAGATGCCTACACAAAAGTTAAGCAACTGCCATCTCATAACAGCTGAACTAGAGCTGTAGTCAAGCTCTGAGTCCCCAGTGAGCTTTTCTGTAATATTTTCTGACTTTGTAAATCAGTTTGAACTGTATGTGTACAGCAGTATTATTCATCAGTCATCTTTGGGCATAATGTAAATGGTTCAGCCTGAATCCTGTAGCTTCAAAATATAGATGTGCAGTTTAGGGGGAAAATCTCAAGTACAGGGAGTACTGCATATGAAATATATATGTATTTTAAAGAGTTCTATTGAAAATAATAATATTGCTATGTACTAATATTATGTTTTAAATGTGTAAGAAGATATGCATTAATTTATTTTCATACAAGACATATGGTTTCTCTTCAGAGTGAGGAAGAAGTGTATCATGAATATCACAACAATATTTGAGATAGTTTATAAGAATCTAGAATGATCTTGTTAATAGGAATATACTAATTCCTGAACAATGACAGAAAGATAAACAATGCAGATTTTTTTTAAGAAATCATAAATGGGGAATTAATGTTTTCTAGGAGTCTGTGCAAACTGTTGCATGAAAATGAATTGAACTTAAATTAGTTTAACCAGCTGAAAGATGACTTGCCTAATGTACTCCATTATTATGAAGAATTCTGCCCTTTTGCCTGTGTAGTAGTAGTAAATAATGAAAGAATTTAAACTGTGGAAATTAGGCAATCTTTCTCTTTGTTTTAATAACTGTGCCTTTGAATCTCACTCTGACCTTTAACAAAGGCTACATATCAACAGACAGATAGCACGTGGCCATCAAGGGTGGAGGGGTGGTGTTAACACCAAGAGGAAAAACAGGATCATAAAATTTTAGGAAAAAAATTTCTATGAAGAGCTGCCTTTAGATAACTGAAGAATGAAATGGATCATTCAGTGAATGCTTTTGTAGCTGGTTTGATGAGGTCCAGTCATTGCATAGAGAATTGCAACTTTTTTTTTTTTATTGACAGCCTTACACTCTTCCAAAGATGCTTTTGGTTGCATGACAGAGTAAGCATGTAAGTAAATGCTTGATTCTCATCCGGAATGTGAGGATTGTAATGTTTGATTTTTGTGATGTAGAGATTTGGACTCAAAACTTGAACCTGCAGATGAGATGTGAGGGTTTTTTTCACCATTAGTTCAATTCCTGCTTTCTCTCAAGCTCTCCAATTTAGCTTGCACAAAAAATATTCACTGGAATGGACACAAACTACTTAGACATTTGAAATGGTTATGGCAACTGGAAATGCTACTTTTTTTTAAAAAAAAAACAAAACAAAACCCACAATATTTTTTCCCCTCCAACCTCCCCTGATACTGCTGCTGAAAGATCTTTGTCCAAATATATAATAGAAACAAATTGCCAACCCATGGAATACACAATAAAACAGATTTCTTTTCCAGGGGGCTCTACAGAGATGAGAGTTCAGCCTCCTGAGAACAAATGACTGTCTTGATTAGCAAGCAGTAAGAGTAAATATGTAGACTAGAACACGATGCTGAGGACAGTGTGCTGCCAACAAGCTCCAGTCTAATCAGGAGATTTGCTTCAGAAGTGTGCTCATCGTACAAATGAAAGTGTAATGTGAACACACCCTTAATATGAAGAACGTGAATTTTAAGTAACTGTTTTAAGAAATTTTTTTGTCTATATTTCTTTGGTCTCACAAGTCTGTTACCAATTGCTCGTGGAGATGATTGCAGACACTGAACAGAAGATAAATCTGGTCTTCTGCATTTTTTCAAGCAGACGGGAATGTCTGCCAGTCCAGCACCGAGCCAACCAGAAGCTGTGGCAATATGGGCAATATGAACAGAATTGGAGTTAATGCTAGCATGCCTTTCGCTAGGTTTATTGACTTGATTTCTGTATTGTGCTAACTTAATCTATGCAGGTTCCAGTTGATTTGGAGTGATGATTGCTTTTGTCTGCAAAATGCTTTTCAGGCATATTCCTAAACCTGCCAATAAACAAAACCACGGGTGAAAAGTGTGACTGCTGAATGAAAACAGTGGGTAAAAAGGCGATTGCTAGAGGTTTGGAACCCTAGAGGGGAAACAAACAAACAAAAAAAAGGCAGATTAAAAGCATAATTAGACCAACACTGTGAGAGGATAACCAATTCCAATTGCTGAAAGGATGCCCTTAGTCTTACAGTTGCACAATGAGACAACTTGACCAACGAAAGATTAATTTGTTATTCCAGTTAGTGCATGTGAAGCATTCCTGATCTTATACAGGGCTGAAAACTTTCTTCATGCATTAATTATGAAAAAAGTCTTTCTTCAGTGTTCTAAGCAGTCCTTCAATACTATCACAATCTCTAGGCAGTGACCCCAGCAATAGCCATGTGCCTCAGTTTACCATAATAAACAAATCAAAATTTACTGTACCCAAAGCAAGGCCATGCCTAAACCTTTTTGGAGCAGGGGTCTGTGGTGTTAATGTAGGTGATGCCACCTATGTAACCTTTTACTGCTTTCACCATTTAAAAGAAATAATAACGTCACAAGTGAGACCTACCCCCCATCCCCCCCAGTGGTTATCAGTGAACTGGACAGAAGTTCTTTAAAGTATGAGATTACTAGTAAATACGAACTACTTCGACCCACAGATTCACACTAATATTTCAGAGAAGACTCAAAATTAATGGCATCATTGTTATAAATATCTGGGAGGAAAAAAGGTGGCTTATTGTGTAGAAAAAGTACCCATAGAAAATATCTTTTGTTGCCTTGTTTATTAAGTAACATATAAAAACTTCCTATTTCATTGTTTAATTGCTATGAGCAATGTGAGAAAACCGGTATTTTGCATAGCGTAGTCAATTGAATTATTCTCAAAGCTGTAGTTGTTACAATTATTTAGAGAGAAGGGGAGAAAAATGTGCAAGTCAAACCTTTTCTGCCTTGGAGGGCAGGGACCAAATGGATGTGATAGATGTCATTGATAAGATGCTCTGTTCAGTTAGACTAGTGACAAATGACAGTTGAGTAGGAGTCATTGCCATAAATCCAGTGGGACAGTATTCAAAATAAAGTCCTTTACTATGAACACTTTATCAATTCCTCTATAGTTAGATGTAATGCTGAAATAAAACCAATCTATATTTGTAACCTTGGATTAGAAGCATAAAGATACTGCTGTTGTCAGCATTTAGTCTTGGTAATGCCCACACAGTCAGAATCCAATGTGGTAGAACTTTGAGATGAGTCTGTTCAGGTCTTTCCTTATAGGAAACACTTCAAAGATTAAAAAAAAAAATTAAAATGAAAATGCCGGATTTACTGGAGTAAACATTGAATTACCAAACTTTAAAAATACATTATATAGGTGAGATAGAGCACAACAGGAAAAGATTTGTAAATCTGTCTGTCAGTCATCTCCTGCTTCTTCTCCTGCTTCCTTTCAGGACAGGTCCTTGCTCCAGCCCTGGTTTCAGCCAACTTTTCATTTTAGGGCTAGTGGCAAACTCCACACAGCCTGGTCTAGTCACGGGGAAGTTTTCTCTTGTCCCTGCTGAGAAGTGTGTTTTTCCCCTACCTTTCCCAGGAAGGGGAGGAAGGCATGGTCCCTTCTCAAGCTGCAGGTTCTCAGCACCATACTGTGACTTTCTTCCCCAGTACACCACATAGTTTCTGGCATCATATTATTTAGTTCCCCAGGAAGAGCTGTTACACTAGAGGCCTGCCCCTACATCATCCTTCATTTCTTGGAACGTAACAGAGACACTCGGAACTGGTTTAGTCCGTTTTAACATAAACATCCACCTGCTGTTCAAAAATAAGCAGTAGACAAATCAATATATAATGGATGACAGTGATCAGATATTGGAGATGCACTTCAAATTAAAAAAAAATATTTGAAACTGGCTAGACATAATAGACAACCAGTAAAGTAAGATGAATCATTTTCTCTTCTAAGAGAAAAGATGCTGTCTGCAGGGAGAGCCTGGCCTCACTGCGTAGTAGGTTTGACCCAGAATGGAGGGAAGAGACAAATTCCTCAGGGTGTGCATTGGCAGAATTATGAAATAAAAAATATACCAGGTGGGAATACTTTTTTCTGTTACAAATTATTTGAAACAGGGTTTTTTGACTAACTTTAATACATAATCCTGAAACTAAGATGTTCTTGGCAAAGAACATGCTTCAGCTCCCTTCTTGTTAGAAGATGCTGCTCCTCTCAAAGCTGATTTATTTTAGTGTGGTGTGACATTAGCTGCCAGGCTTTTCAGCAGTACAGGCAGAATTTGGTTGTTCTGAGAGGAGAGGGTCAGGTGCATAAAACCCCTGCTGTGAAAGTGAAAAGGGTGAGAAATGGCAAAGCGTGGTAGAGAACTGCAAGGGAAGAAGAAAAAGCTGCCAAGAGTGAAATTTCCATTTTGCTGCTATGCATAGAATGAGTGCTGGTTGCTGCTTCTAGAAGACAGTCCTTTTTTTTTTTTTTTTTTTTTTTTTTTTTTTTTTCCCCCAGCAGCAGTGGGTGCCCTTAGAGCACCCTGAGCTGTCCCTGTTAGCAGCAGCAGCTGCCAGCCTCATTGTTCCAAAGCTCCGATTTGGAAAAGGAGCCCTTTGCTTTTTTCTCTACACAGTGGCAGTCTGCACCCTAAGGCGTGTAATATCCTCATTCTCACCAGAGGTTTAGTGTAGAGAGTACAGAGGCTTTACCTTCACCAATCTTCAGGCCAAGATCGAGTCTTGGCCTGAGTCTCGAGTTTATTAAGCAACTAAACCAGATACTTCATTCTGATTTCCTGTTTCATCACCAACACGTGTCAGTTCTCTATTACAAAGGCTCAGTGGAAATTCGACTATTCACAGTTGTGAACAGCACCTAAGGACCGATAGATTTACTTTCATAGTAGTTCTCTGATTTGTAACATCTGAGTGATACATAATGACTTTACAATTGTGTATGATAGCGCAAAAAATAACAGAATTCTAAATTAATAATAGCTGTGTGTTTATTAGCTAGCCTATTGTTTGATTGATAGTTTTTCAGTAGTGTGTTGCTTAATAAATATTATGATCTTTTAAATTAGTTATGTCTTGGGCCTGCAGTTAAAGAGGGAGAGTCAAACCAAACCCATAAATAGGGCTGTATATTGCTTGGGCTTAAGCTAGGTCTCAGAGAGGATGGGTCCATGCAAATCTCTCACAAAGAGCATAGGGCTCTGAAAGCAAATGGGTGCATTGGTAAAAAAGCAAGATTAAAACCAGTGTATTTATTTAACTCTCCAAAGAATTATGAAGAATAAGTGGGAACTCACTTGGGGAAAGTAGGTGTTCTAGTTTTAGAGACTACAATACTTGTATACTGATGTTAACATAGCAAACATTCTTAAGTCACAGCAATGAAGAATTACCTCTGCACTGTTGTCTCAATTTTGCATCAGTATTTTGGCACATCATGCAGACACTTTTGAGCAGAGAATAATAGTTTTCTACTTCTATAGTCCAAGTAAAGGTTGAAGAGCAAATTCTTAACACAAATGTTTCATATAAAATTGACTTGCTTCATTCTGGTAAATCTGAGAATAAACAAATTCAAGCACTAGTAATGCCGGTAAATATTTTGTTTGAGAGTGTTCACATAATCAGAAGAACCAGGGCTGAAGGAAACTTGAGAGGTCATCTAATCCATTGAACTGCTCATAAATCTTTATCTCTGCTTAAAAATCTCTAGTGAAATAGTTTCCAGAACTGCATTAAGTAGCACGATCCAGTTCTTCACCAACTTACAGCAAAAAAGACTTGCCTACTTCAGATTCATTTCCCTGGCAGCAGCGAAAAGTCACCGTTCTCATCCTGTTCAGTGGATGTGGAAGTTGTGTTCTCCTTTTACTCCTTCACCCCCCATAGAACATGCTTTCTAAAGCTCTTAATTTTGTTGCTGTGCTTGTGAGGATCTTATGCAGATACTGACACTACTGGAGAGAGTGGAAGCATTGCTTCATGGTTCACATATGACATTCCTATTTGTATCTGCTGGTATTCAAACACTTTTAGTGGTTTGTATTGGTAATTTTGTCTATTTATTTCTGCTCAACTCAAGCTAGTTCTCATTTTAAAATAGTTCTCTTGATTATTCTTCCTGGAGTGTGCTACTTTATCCAGTTTTTGAAGTACAGTCTTCTCCTCCTGCAGCACTTCTCCCATCCATGCAGTCCAGTGCCAAGCTCCTTTTTTTTTTTTTTTTTTTTTTTTTTTTTTTTTGTGAAATGATGCAACTTGGGCACTTACCTGTGAATTGTAACCACTTCTCTGGAAGTGTGAAGAGTAAAGATTGAATGTATTGTATCTGAACAGAGGGAAGATGAAAAAGACTATTAAAGGTACAAGTATCCTCAGTGTATTTTCTATGAGGAAAGAAGGCATTGTAAATAGGCTAACGTACAACTATTATATCATCCAAGAAAGGTCGGAGGAATACAGTAGAAAGCTGATCAATATGTATGAAGCTCCAAGAAATGGTTTTTGTCTTTAAGATTGGTGCAAGTTGAAAACTTGCTGAGCAAAAATATTTAGAAATAAGGGCAATGGAACTGGCAGGAGTGTAGCTAGCCTAATCAATAATAAAAGGATAATCTGTCTTTCTTTGTGGTACACAAAGCAATAATCTGTTCTTCAGATTGATTAAATGCCTCAGCTCTGCTTCGATTATTAATCAATCTCTAAAACAGCTTATTGTGAGTATAATACAAAGTAGTAGAGATTAGGGATAGTAGTGACAGTGATATTAACAGAAACTTGAGAGGAGTCCTTTCAGGATGTGAAAAAAAGCTGAACTGAGGGGGATTTTTTTTTTTTTTTTTTTGGACAGGCTTTCTGTTGATATACATACGAGTGGCTTGACTGCAGTGTCAAGTTGCAGAGCTCTAGAAGGGGGTCTAAAGGGTGAGTTTTACAGAAACCACAGTGATTTTGATCTCTGATACGCAATTACAGGAAGTGCCATTGACTTGACAGAAAAAGAGCGTGAAATATGAGGACTAAGATCTCTGGAAGCTCTTGGCTAGAAAAAAAAACAAAAACAAAAAAACCCAAAACCAACCTGACTAGTTACCTTTTGGAAATATATTTTTGCTGATTCATTCTTTGCAGGAGTAACTTTTTTCATTGCTTACTTACACCCAAGTATATTTGAAGTGTGGGCTAGCCTAGGCTTTCAACTTTTGCGCTTTTTAAGTTATGAGAAAAGATAAAAAAAATAAACCCTGCTATATATTTTGCACCCAGAGGTCCCTTTCAGCTTAGATTATTCTGGAACTCAATGATTCAATGATATGATGTGGAATAAAAAATATTTGGGATCTTAAGCTTTCAATAGATTTGGTGCAACTGATGAGAGTAGTTGAACTGATATTTATCTATTTTTCTCTTTTGGAGGGCTTCCTTTCACCAACACTTAGGAATCCTCGTAATGTGAGCTTCTCTATCATGCTGTCTTCTCGTCACTGCCAGGGTATTCATCTTGGTTGTCTGAATCCTGCAGTACTTGGAGGAAATAAACAGTTCTCCATGATGGGAATAACTCTAGTCTCAGCACCCTTTCTCCGAGGTAAATCTGAGGATTTACATATATCCAACTGATGCATATTTGTTTGCTTCCATTCTTTTAGGGTAACACTGAATACCCATGGGTGGTTTACAGACAAGCAAAGTATACTGTTGCGAAAATTCTGAAGAACTTTCATCTTTTGAACAGCAGTGACCCGCATGACTAATGATGCATTATGCTAAGAGTATAAATTTCATTGCATTCTCAATCTTGACTTCTTTCCAATTGTGTTGTGTTTTGGGTATTGGGGTTTGGGGGGCTGGTGTTTAATCGTAGAATGAAATAATGAAGCTGGTGATAAAAGATGGCTATAAAAATTCTGGCAAATTTATTACTTGACAACATGGGTTGTTTTTTTTCTATCCAGCTGGTCATCAGGCCTTTCCAACTGTCACAGTCTCATGTAATCTCCTTTAATAGCAGCACATAATTAGCTTTATGCTGATCAGAGGCATTGGGGATGGTGGTGCTAATATTCAAATCCAAATATCAAAATCCCAAGGAAGATAACTAGAAGAGACATATGTCTAAGCCAGCATTTATGACTTTTAGTCCTAAAGTCTGTAACTGTTGATTTAGGCACATGAGCTTTGAACTATGGTATGGAAATTTATCAATTAAGAATCCAGAGGAGTTTTGGAAGGAAAGTACAGATGTCTCTCCAAATGGTAATATGTCACTCATATTTTTTTTCCATGCAGTCCTGTTTTCACTTCAGATATTGAATTTCTTCTTACTTATCTAGTTCTTTGTTTAGAAAAAGGTAATGAAAATTATAGTCTTGATATTGGTCTATTAGGAACAAATTGTCTCCATTTGTCATCTTAATCCGTAGCCCTATATATATAATCTATAGATATGTGTACTTCATAAAAGTGTTTTCTGAATGGCTGTTACAGGATTGCGGTTTTCTAGTGGGTTTGGGGGGTGATTTTTGATGTGGTTTTGTTTTACTGCACATATCTGATAGATGATTTAAGTGTTTAAAATTAGCTAAGTCAAATTGGTCCCAAACTCCAAAACTTTCACGTCATTCTGGAGATGTTTCATACTCTATTTTGTGCACAACTTCAATCTCAAGATCGGCCTCTGAAAATATAACATGGTAGCCATTGTTAGGAAGGCCACTGAAGAGTGTTGATGTTACTGAAACTAGGACATCATCATAAAAGTGTGAATTTCTCTCAGTTCTTTTAAAGAACACTTTGAACAGCTGTCTTCCAGAAGTGTTCTGGCCTGCATATGGGGTGACAAATCAGCTATTCAAGAAGTACCCAGCTAAGTATGGGGCAGGATTTCAAACACTCCAGACATAGATTTATTGATTAGATCTAGCAAATTATTTGGTTCATGTACTGCCTGGATCCCAGACACCACTTCATGATGCATCCTTTAAGGAGTCCATGTGCTGAACATCAACCTCTGTATTCTGCTCTACAGTCAGCCAGAATAAACCGAACAGTACTTCAAAAAAGGAAATACACCCTGACTAGTGAAAATTCTGTCTCCTGCATTAAGGTTCTTTAAAGCTGGAAGTATCTTTGAATTTAGGCTCAGTTCTTCAATAAAAGATCACAGTTCCCTTTTTGTTCTCTGGCATTGCAATCCATTTGAGGATTCTGTCAACACCCCTTTCAAAAACTGCATAAACCTGTTAAGAGTTGTAGGAGAAAAATCAATACAAGTTACCTTTTTCTCATAACTTGAAGTTCACAGACAGAGCTTCCTTCAAGAAATGTTTCAGTACTAGAAAAGGAAAAGGAGACATCTGTTTCTTTATAGTTGCCTATTGAAAGCAATTAGTGGTACCACTATAGAGAGTATTTTTGGCCTAGGCTTTTTTGCTCAGGGATTATTTTGGTTGCCCACTACTTGCTTTAACTGACCAGAATGTAAGGACACACCTTAACTCTGACAGGACAGTGGGATAGATATCGAGAGAGTAAGCGCAGCACTTGAAACATAGATGAACGGAGAAGCATGTTGACTTCTCCCAAAAAAGATCTGTCAAGATTCATTGTAGGATCTATTCCTTAACTTCCTCTTTTAATTTCCTGCATCATTTAAGCAGTATTTTCTGTGGCAGATCTGCTCTGCATATTACTGCTTCCCGTTATGTTTATTGATAGTAGCCGCTTCCATAGAAGATTTTGTGGTGTGTAGTGGTGAATGTAATCTCTCTGGGTTGCAGATACAAACTGAAGACAACTCCCAGACCTTTTAATAGGAAATCAAAACCTGTTAATGATGCATGGGAAACAGCCTATAGTTCAAAGAACAGTTTCCCCCTGCGTTCCCTCCCTTTCCCCACCCAATAAATTTAGTTTAAGATTAAACTCTTTCTCAATTCTTTATGTTCATGTTTTCTGGCTTCCTCTGGAACTGATTTCCTCCAAGCAAACTTCCTCATTCCTCAAACTACCTCTGGTCAAAGTGTAGTTTCAGGGTGTAGGGTGGGGGAAAGGGAATGCTATTGTTCTAAAGTAAATTGAAAAATAATATGCTAATGTACAAGAAAGGTGAGAATGGTTTTTAAGAGTGGAATTTGATATAAAACAGTACTAAATATTTTGAGCTATTTAAATATGTGAGCCAAAATCTCTATGCAAAGCTATTGAAATATCTTGAGGGCCTACAAAAACCCTAAAAGGACTTGCTTTCAAGTTAAATTTTATCAAATTAACTCTAATTCAACTACATCTATATTAAGAGAAACAGAACAAAGTCAAGGAAGCATTAAGGTAAAGTTAAGCAGAAGAAAGAGACAAAATTTGGCCTAAATGAAACACTAAAACATTTTCTATGCCTGCTGAACCACTCAACTTTGAGTCACTAAACTTTCAAAGGATATTATGAAGTTAGCTTGTAAACCAGCCTGTTGACTGAAGGATATTGTAATCATTCTAACCATTGCTAATGGTTATTGCTAATGACAGACTTTTTAAAAAAAAAAAACAAAAACAAAAAAACCAACAACACTCAATTGTGAAATGAAAATTAAATATATACCCAATGCTATATTTTGAAAGCCTTGAAAATCCCCCCAGAGGTCACCTTTAACACAATTATTGATACTTTGAGGTATATGCCCTACAAGACATGAACAGAAAGCAATAAATTGGAGAACTTTCATCAAAACAATTGATAACTTTAAAAAGTATATTTTTTTGTCACCCCTTCTGCTGATGTGCAATGCCATGCTGGGTTGGCTTTTTATTTAGTTATGTATCTGAAACTCTAGTCATGTATGTTCATGGAATGGATTAATATAGTATTTTGATTTCTTTGTGAACATCCTTGTTAAAGAGGTATGGATGACTTGGAATGTGGAATTATTAAGTCTTCTCTCAGACAAGCAATCTGTTTTGCAGAAAACCAGGAGAATTGGAGAGCTGAAGATGGACTGCCAATAGTTTCGCTGATATTTGATCCTGTGCTTTGTTTGGGGGTCATATTTATTCCCTGTAACTACTGTCTGTTCCTTGTCATTTCTTTCTTTCAGAAGCCCTTCATTTTTATTCAGCAGAAAAGAAAACTTTCAGTAGCATAGAGACGGTATAAAAAATCATTATAATATAACCATCCTTAGCACTAGTTTATAATGCAATGCTTTTCAGGCTTGTTCTGTTAACAGTTCCTTAAGAAACCAAAAACCCTGAATAATGTTTCAAAACTTGATTCCAGTCTCTTTACTGATGTTCTTGACATTGTCTCTTATACATACAAAGTAGTTCTACACAACACTTAATTGGATCTTTTGGGGAAGATCAGCAGAATTTCCACTTTTTAGCAAAACCAAATGGCTGTAACTTAAGGCTATCCTAAATCACTGAAAGAATATCAGCCATGGGAATTTCACCCTGAAGAATAAGTCCTAGAAGAAGCTTTATCTTGCGGCTGTCCTATGCTCGTACATTTTGCCATTGAAAGGAATCTAGAGGAATGTATGCCAAAGTGTTCCGTGGTGCAAAAAGTGGGCTGAAAGCAATTAACATTTATATCAGTGACAGTAAAGGAATTTTGTGTTTTGCGAGATGTCAATGTTCTAAGAGAATATTGTTTCATGAATTCCTTTTGCCAACATTGCCTTAATCTAGTAGGGCTGATTTGTATTACCTGTTATATTGAGATTGGTTTGTTACTAGTGGCTGCTTCTGTATTTTTAAGACATTAGTTGGATTAGTCTTGTTAGTACCTCTCTACTAATCTGCAGGCTGTTCTTGCCTCCCGCTGGCAGAGAAGGTTATTTCCCAGCCACGCTGCTTCAAGTTCCTTTCCAGAGTTTTTCAGGCACAGTCCAGAGGAACAGAGTCAATCCACTGCAGAAACACACAAACAAAAAAATGTGCTGCCCTGCAGTACAAGTAGCATTGCTCTTCTTTCAAGTAAGGTGAAAGACCTTCTTCTTTTAGGTAAATTATTTATCAGTCAGCTCTCTGAGCCACCTGGGAATGGTCCTGTTCAAGTTTGTCAGTTAAGAAATAAGCTTCTACAGTGATTCTAAGCTTCTTTGCATTTTTCATTACACAGTGGAGTCAGCTTTTCTGCTGGTCCTTGCTGGCTTCTCTGATATATCCAGTTATTGGATGTTTAAAACTTCAAGTGGAGTAAAACTACAAGAAGCACTAGCCAGTACACTCTTTTTTGATAAGTAGTTTAGCAACTACCAAAACTGGAGAGAGAGGATTTCACTTTTGTGCCAAAGAAAATAAAGGCAGAAAGAGAGGAACCCAAGGAACAAGAAAAGTATGGGAAGGTTATGGAGGTGGGTTAGAATAAAGCAATAGCATTTGTTTATATGCTGTTTGGAAGTTTGTATCTCTGTTGTTACATTAAAGCTATTTTGAAACGCTTTCACCACTTCCACCCCCAAGAAGAGGGAGCAGATTTGTGAACTTAAAGAGCATTAGTTATATAAAAAAAATTATTGCATATCAAAATTCTGGAGTGTTATGTATTAAGCCCAAGTACAAGACATGAAATTTTGTTGTATAAAACTAGTTTATAGGTTAAATCACTACTATGACTTTTTTAGGATTTTTGTCAAAATTTACTTACACATACTAAAACAAAGAAACATGTTTGTTTGAATGACTGAATTTCCTGCTGCCTCAGAAGTCCTTTTTATTCCTCTTTGAAAGGTATTTACTTAATTTTTTCTCGTTAAGTCAGGTAGGTATCATTATAATCATTATCTTACACTATCAATTAATTCTGTCAATGCATCACAGAATGTAGTTGTTTGAAATCACTATAAACACTCAGTGCCGATAAAAGTAGAAGAAAGTAAACACAAGGAAGAAAATAGATGTAAATATTAGTGGACTTCAGTAAGATTATTGATTTCTTTTGAGTTGCTTGACAGATAAAATGGTGAAGCAAAAGCTCCAACTTCAGAAACATCACTTGCAAAAATATGGGAATGTAGCAGGGGAAGAAAGAAAATGATGAATGCTGCTTTGTTAGAGAGAAGAAAAAATTCGATCCTTCTGCATGAAGTATTCATCATTTCCCTTTTTGTTCTACAGCCATTTAGCAAGCATTTGATAAATGTCCATTTAGCTGTAGTAGGCAAAAATCATGTTTAAAGTCTTGGTTGATGGGTCATCTTTCAAAGCATTACATCTTAATACTTAAAAACTTTATCAGGTTCTGTACAACTGTTTAATGTCTGAGGCTTCAAGCAATTCTCAGAAGAGAGCAGTGAGGAATTTCATTCTGAAGAGTAGTACGTGTTGTAAGGAGGGTATAATGCATATGCATTCACATCAGTGCTGAACAGGTTTTATAAAAACGCCGCTGGAGATATTGGTCTCAGAGGAGAAACACATTACTCCAAATACATATATTCAGAATAACAATGAAACTGCCCTCTGAGGGTTTCTGTGAAGTTACACGTGAACTGTGACTGTTATTAAAAGGTAGGAAGGAAGGAAGGAAAGAACACATTCTTTATGGTCTTAAGTCATGTGCAGGCTGCAATGCACACACATAAAGATGTTTCAGATGGAAAAAGAAAAAAATATAAGCAAAAATGCTACATGTAAATTTTTGGACTTTTAAAAATGCAATCTTGCTTATCTACAAAGAATTATCTTCAAGTTCTGTTTCTTTAAAATTTTGGTGAAGAATGAACTGCAAAGGAGAGATGGAGAGAGACTTTTGCTGGCAGGTGCCAACCTCCTTAATGCCACCTTCAACCCCCCTCTACAAAAAGCTCAGTTAGTCTGAATCTCTTTTGTAGTCTCTTGCTTCTTTCTCTTATACACATTTGTATGCAAAGCACCATCCAGCAAAGTTTCTACTTGTTTCTAAGTTAAATTACCATAGCAGATTTCCATGTGTTTTTGGAAAGTGACAGAGACAGCAGTTCTGTTCTTCAGGCAGGTACTGTTTCGTGAAAGATCTTTACTATTTATTACATCTATCCCTGGTGGAAGATTGCAATTACTATCCTACTTCCAGCAACTCTTTGCCTGAATCATGACAGCTCTTAATTATGTGTGAAAGTAGAAGTTATATACAGAGAATTTTCTTAGAGAGAATTACCTAGGAGATATACTGAGGCTTAGAACAGTCTTCAGCAGGGCTATTCTTCTCATGCCTCTCATTCTGTTGTTTTTGCTTCAGGAGCTATGAAACTTTGCCTGACTTATGATACTAGAATTTGCATTGGGAAGGAATTTCTGCTCCCTCCTTCCCAAAATTTTTTTGGTTTTTTTTTTTTTTTTTTTGTCAGATTTCATCCTGTCTATGTTTCTTCCTTTAAATAAGCCTCTTGCAGTCTACTGCTGAGCATACTGCTAAGGAGAACACAAAGAAATAAGTAACAAGCTTACGTCAAATCTTATTATTCAGCTACATAAACTTTATTAGCCTTAAGTTATAAATGTTGCATTTTCAGTTAAAGTATTTAATGGCAAAAATTTATTAATGTCTGTATTTAGAGAAATTTATCACAATGTTAGTCCTGTTGGAGTTAATTTTCAAAATAATTTCAAGCCTGCAAAACTTGACATTTCAAAAATGTCCTATTCCAAGCCATACTAAATCCAAGATTTTAAAGGATGTTCAGCTTTGAGACATCTCTTTATATGAGATGAATAAAGATACCTGAGCAAGGACAGACATACGGCTTCCTGACCCAGAATAGGTAGAGTGCGAGGAACTCTGCCATTTAATATCAAAAGATGAAATTCAAGTTAGTTGCCACAGAAAGGCAAGAAAGGAAGTTGAAGTCTGGTCTCTTTTATCCTGCAGAAACACCCTGTGGGGCTGTCGTGATGGGACTTCAGTGCGCAGGCCATCTTAGGAGATTTCTGTTTCTGTGGGAAGTTTGAGCCTTATTGTATTGACATTTCCAGAGAAACTGTTTCCTCTGAAAACTTCCAGGAAGCTCTGAGTGTTCTACAGCAATTAAGTTGTATTTATTCTAGATTGTTATTTCCTGTCCAGTCACCCTCCATTCAGGATTATTCAATTATGGATGGTCACTCTGATTTTTAATAAGCCTTTCTCAATTTATATTTCAGTGTGAGACAGGATGGCTTGAAATAAGCATAGTTTATTACAGATAACCCTGAAAGCACAAGGTAGGTCAAATTATAAAACGCTAACAGTTTCAGGAAAGAAATTATCATTGGGGATTGTAGTAGTAATTTGATTTTGTTGATTTACCATCATCGATGACTGTTCTCTAATCAATGTGCTACAGGAAACAGGTACATGCGTGACTCTAGTTCATCTTCGGGTTCTGTTTCTGCTATTAAGCCATCGATATAATTGTCAATAAAGGAGCTGGCCACTTGTTGGAAAGCTTACATCCATACATAGTAGACAATGTTCCTGTAAAAAGACATTGGTCTCCCAGCAGCATTAAAAGTTGAGTTTCAGAAAGCCATGTAAGCATTTGTGCACTGCAGTTTTTCCACAGTAGGGCTAAGCGTTACAGGGACAAGGTCATCCCCGGGCCCTCAGTGGAAGGGAACAGCCCAGCTGCTTCAGGGACTAGAATTACAGGTTTTTTTTACTGCCTAATTAGCAATATTACTTTACATTTTGCAGGTCCTTCTGCATGCATTAGGAAGAAGTCTGCAGGGAGCTCATTATGTTACCAGCCTTGTAGTTATATGCTTGCAAAGCTGTAGCTTCAGGGATGCGGGAGGTGCGTTCACTTGAAGAAATTCCGTATCCAGACTGAAACACTGCTGAAGACTTGTAGGAACTCTGCAGGATGTCTCCTGTGGGGCATGCTTTATCCTGTCCTACGTGTTCCTGCAGAGAAGCTGTCCAGATGAATCTTTCTTGACACATTTTCACTTTGAGATAATGGCTGAGGGCAGAATTTTTCCTCATATGTCATCTGTTAATGAGTCTCTAACCAATGAATGGGTTTGTGAAGAAAACAGAGCCCATCAGACTTTGCTTATCACCTTGGCATAATTTTTCAGAGCCCAGCGTGGTTCCTATGACTGATATCTTCTAGAAATACATTTATTTTGAGGGCTTCTTATTCTTCCTCTGTTTTTTGGTGGAGAGAGGGTAACACATGACAGAATCATGCTCCCAGCACACTACTATACTAACACACTCAAAACTGTGTTGCTGAGAGTAAGGTAAGAATCTCTGGAGAAAGGGTATAGGGCAAGAGCTAACGACAACGCTTTGAGGAGAATAGCATGAACGTTTGTTGCAAGAATGTGTATCTGAATCCAAATTCATTCTCTTCTGTTTAAGCTTTCCTCTCCTGGATCCTTAAATCAAAAAAGATGGCCCAACATACCTCATAGAATTATTTTGTATAACCAAATTAAACAGAACTGAAGAAAGTATTCTGTTGTTATTTTCTGGCCATCATGGAAGTATGCTGGCAGCTGCTCCTCAAAAAGTGTGTTTATCTTTACCCAAGGAGGATCATAGCGGGTGTTTCGATGTGAAGTCCCAAATGCTAGAGTGATCAGTACTTCAAGGAGAAATATTAATCAGAGGTTTATAAAAAGATGCAATCAGAATGTCATGTACTTTCCCCAGTTGATGATTGCACCTTTCTTCCTCTCGCCATTACTAGATAAATGACTTTGGATTTGTATAATCATTTTTGGGCACTGCACACCTGGTGTGTAAGGTTTCTCATTACCCTGTGGAAAAAGTGGCTTTCTAATTGAAGTGATCACAGACATAAAATAGTGTTATCAACTTACCTTTCATTGAAATACAAATGCACAGAAGCCAGAATAACCCAGAATAAAAAGGACAGTATCATTTTAATGGAGCATAGTTTGAAAAGGAATAGTTTTCAGCAGCTGAAGTTTTGATTATAACCGCATTATGATATGGTGATACATTTTTAAATGTATAGTATGTAAACATATTTTATGTAATATGTAGAATTAATGATGTACATAAACATAAATAGTAATTTTAACTATAGGTAATTTTCTCATAAGAGTTTTTCTTCTTTTACGTAGAAAAATTGTGCAAGTGAGAACAGAATAGCCAGTGGAGTTGTAGAGGTGTGTGTCAGTATGGGATTCGTCCTCATCAATGTGAGCTGCCCCTTTTCGCAGCTTTCTAGTGCTTACATCACTTCAGCTTCTAGCAAACTGAAGAATGCTCACCTTGAACAAGTCTATTAGTTGCAACTGGCTTAATTGCTTAGAAAAATATCTTTGCAGGGCAAAGCAGAAGCAAACAAAGTGCTCCAAGAGTGCAGATGAGTAGACTTCTGACAAAAAGGAAATGGCACAGAAGGTAAGCCATTTCAACATAGTGATCTTGTGTTATTTAATGAGTGTGTAGTGTAAATAAAAGAAAATAGACCAATACTAAGTATATAATCTTCAGTGATGCAAAACATCTTGTTCTTGCAGGTTCAGGGAAAACTGTGATGTGAGATTTGATTGTAAAATTTCTGAATGCAAAAATGTAGGAATTTCTGCAATGTACTAGGTCTGTCACTCTAACAAGTTCCAGTAAAAGACCTTTGGGTTTGGTTATTTTTTTATTTTTTTATTAAAAAACCCAAAAAACTTTATTTGAATATTTCTTTTGGGATGGGTATTCCTTCTTCAATTTTGCACTGTGTTTTGTAGGATGACAGTACTATCCTTTATAATCAGCATGTCAAAGATAGAGAATAGCTGCCAAAATATAGGGTACAGCGTGTACTAAAGTATTTATCAATCTTTTTCCTAATAGCAAAGCGTTCATTGACTACATGTATGACTGGACATTCAATTATGCTTACTTACTGCATTTTAAATTGCAAAACTGGCTCATCCATAAGTGCTTTGTCTGGAAATAAAGATTACTCATATCCTCATAAATCTGTAAAGCTCTTAATTTACATGTTTTTATGTAGTTTGTCTTGAGATAGGTGGACAATTGTGTTTTCTAGCTGCATTACTACTAACCTGGAAGATAACAAAGGCAAAAAACCCTTTAATTGCTATTATTAGCACAGCTGTCGTACTGTTCAGGCAGAATAATGTGCTGTGTGTGCTTCTGAAAGTATTTTCTGAATGACCTGCCTCAGATTTCAAGCCAAGTGTTTAGACTGGGGCAGATGAATAAATGCACCTTCTGCTGGAGTGGAACTGCTTTAGGGTACGATCGGCCTAGCGAACCTTCTAGCAAGCATTGCTGCTTGCAGCCTTTTGTCACCGTCTTTCATGTCAACATGTTACCTGCATGGAAAGTCCCTCGCTCCCTGCCAAATGCATATGTTCAAGTTCTAGAGTGGTTTGGTGATATTCAGTAAGCTAGGATGCCTAGGTTCAGTCAGACTTGCCAAAGAAACGATAGTTTTCATTTTTACAGCTATTATGAATTCTACTACTTTTAAAAATTTTTTTTTAATGGATTTATCGTGCCTGTTACTAATCCTTTCCGTCCATGTATGTGTCTTCCTCAGAACACATGGTTATGTCCTCAGTCATCTCCAAGAGCTTTTAAATGTCTAGCAGATCTTGCAAAAGTCAGAAGTGGATTATTTTTTCCCTATCACATAAGAAATCCCATCTCACTACTTCTTCAGAATCTCATTCTCGCTTGTCAATAACAGAGGAAATCATGGGATGGTCTTTGATTCACAGGAAAAATACCAATTTCTGATTAACATTAATAATTTTAAGATAATTAAAAACCCATATTATTTTCATGTCTTAACAA
This sequence comes from Aramus guarauna, assembly GCA_013400195.1. Lineage (NCBI taxonomy): Eukaryota > Metazoa > Chordata > Aves > Gruiformes > Aramidae > Aramus > Aramus guarauna. The sequence continues at coordinate 457,703 of VXBL01006109.1, read as the reverse complement.
GTTACCAACTTTTCTTAAAGTAATTGCATAATAAACAAATTAATAGTTAAAGGAGCAGAACATAGATATTCTCAGTTTGATTTTTGTCTTGAGTTTTAATTTGACTTTAGAGAAAAAGTGCACTTAGAAGTAAGAGNGCAGAACATAGATATTCTCAGTTTCAGGATAATCTAGATTTCTGTGGTCAGACCTGGAGGCAGAATTCAACTGCCAAGCCTGAAAAATGATGCACAGACACGAATAATGTAAATAGCATCCACAAGTGCTGTCTGAGACAGGCTGAGCCAGATCTTTGGCTGTTCTAGACTACTGATTCTCTGTGATAAGCTGTTACAGCTGTGATAAGCTGGTATCAGCAAAATGTTTGGACAAGGAAAAATTAGTTTTACTGTCTTCTTCTTTGAGAAGAAAGAACTAGGCAAACTCCCATCCTCTTCCCACAACATACTTGTTTTCTTCAGCATAGTCTTGATTGAATTTGATTTTTGTCTTGAGTTTTGATTTGACTTTAGAGAAAAAGTGTACTTAGAAGTAAGAAGATGAAATTAATCTGGAATGAGGACTTAAAGGTATTGCTGTAGATGCTTGGAAATCCTGGCAATAGAAATCCTGTAGATTTCTACAATCCAGGGCTAATGAATGCATATCAGACATGCTGACTGAAATATGTGTCACATTCTGCAAGACACTGACACGCTTCTGAAGCTGTGACACTCTCTGGTTCCTCTTCTGATTACTGCTAACAGTTCCAAATTAGGTAATCCTTTAACAGAGAGGTCATCCCATGTGTACCTAAAGAGCTATTCACATAGGAGTAGCTAATTAACTAGGGGTCAAGCAATGGCAATACCTTGCATAAGCATGTGGGGATAGGAAAATTTAACTCTTAATTATCTCCATTAAGGCACACTTAATTTTAGATGCATCTTATAAACTTTTTTAGAAATCTAGTATTAATATTTATTGAATAGATCAATGCTAATAAATTTGTGTTCATATGTGATAAAAGGAAGCAAGCAGATTCTTCATGTTGAGGAAAGTGGTTGAAGTTCACAGAAGTCAGCGGGTAAATCTGTCTGGGAAGTGGAGAGCCAAGACCTAAATTTCTGAAATGGCAGGATTTGCCATGAACTAGCCTGCAAATGATTCCAAAAAGACTAATGTACTTATGAGGCAGAAGAGGGAAAGTGCAACAAGAGCAATATAAATTAATAACAGGAGTTATGACCGGTTGTGCTATCTGCATTAATTTTGATAGAAACCACAGAATTTGTGAAACTAGGCACTGCCTGAGCTATTGAGAATTGACATGCCAAGAGTTGTCAGCTCTCTTTGTATTTCCACAGCAACTTGTCCCAAATATGTACTGATGTCAGCAGCACAAATGTGTGCATAGTCAATTAAAATGCTTTTCAATTTTTTTTAAATACTGTAAATTCTGCCGTGTTGTTCTTCAGCTATCACCTCCTAAAGATGAAAAAGCTCCTGAAAGCACCCCTGTGTAAGACAGAATATGAAAGGTCTTCTCCTTCTAGTGACTTTGTGGTGACAGTTTCAGTGGCAGCAAAAACTAGAGCAGCTTTAGTACCACTACAGACGTTCATTGTCTGCTGCGCTGAACGGTTGGGGCCCAAGCTACCGATACAGGCTGGGCAATGGGTCAGCAAACCTTGTGAAGCAATGCATCTTCCTGGGTGCAGTCTTCTCCTACAGTGAAGATGACATCATACCTGTGCTTAATTGTGGCTATTACAAAATATCTTGGCAAAGGAAGATTGAATTGCAACCTTCATATTCAACAGAAGAATAGTTTGGGTTTCTTATTTTGCTTTTAGGTGATTAGCCAAAGCACAATCTGTTTCCAGGAAAGACTCTTGGACGACTGGGCAAATGCTTGTTGGGGAGCAAGTCTCATTTCTCATCACAACTTCTTTGTTTTCCCTTTAGAAAGTAATATAATGCAGTTCTGCAAACCTTGCCGCCAATACTGGAGAAGGATATATTTGGAGATGGTGGAAGAGGAGTCTCAGTGTGTACACATACTTCACTTATTACCACAGAAGAACTGAAATATTGACATTAAGCTTTTTTTCCTTTTAGGAGTATAGCTGCCAGCAGGAGCCCCGCTAGCTATTTAGTTGGAAGCCAGATGGTTGATAAGGAAAATGCACGTAGCAGGTAACAATTAGCACTTGCAGTCCCTTAGAGTGCCTGCATACCCCAGGACTGAAGGATTCGTCAATCAGGTAACACACACTATTGCTCCTGGAAGCTGATTATTGTGGTTTAGCATTAAAAATATGAAAATCTGTTCATACAGGGAAAAATAATTGCTACAGTTCTGTTTTGTTTGGTCACAAATAATTTGATTTGGGGATGATCAACCTTAGTATTTCTGGTTTTATTAGTATGACAGGCTTCTAACTGTTTAGTCTGTGGGACGTAGAATAGGTTGGGAAGCTGGTGAGAAATGTGCTGTCACACGATGCCTGAACTATTATGCAGAAAAAATTTACCAACTTCCCTCCTCCAGTTTATCTGGTTTGGAAAGATGCACGAATAATATATGGTTGTTTCTAGTGAAAGCAAGTGCTACTTCATCTAGAATAAGCGTTCTGTCATGATAAGATTTACAATATTAACCATTCTCCACTACTGTCTCAGTCTTTCTCACTCTGCTTCTTCTCTGCTCTATTTTCATTTTTTGGACTTTCCTCATTTGCCTACTCGCCTTTTTTTTCAGATAATCTGGAAGGTGAAGAATGACCAGACAGAACTCAAATGCCGTTTTGTTATGCTTAATAGCTGATTAAAAAAGAGCTGGCCCATCTCTAGTGTTCACGCGCAAATGCTCTCTCTCGGGTTTTTTAAATTGAGTCATAATTGCCTATGCCAAAAGCTGTCAGTACAACAGGATGGAAAGCAGTCAGCTCTTCTTAGCGTTATATAAAGTTGTCATTTTGGAAGAATGAGCAATGATAAAGAAGTGTTGCAGTGCTTTTGCCCGTTTTCACAGTAAACCGTGATGTTTGAGTTGCTTGTAGCGTTGATCTCTTTTCTAACATGTTAAGTTTCCCTTGGAAGGAAAAAATTCAAAACAAAGCAATAGGAATTTAAGCATAATATAAATTAGGAAAATGGGGCTGAATTTCTAGAAACATTTGTATCAAACATGTATATTCCCACATGCAGTCTAATAACGTATGAAAAGATTTAAGACTTTCATGTAAAACATGAAATTGAGTGTATTGTTTCTACTGTGGCGAGTGTGTTAGCAGATGCTAATGTCTAGCTGTACATTAAAATTTAATGTAAAACATTCTAAACTCTACATGTTATACATATACCATAGCATGCTGACTTCCCTCATCATGTGTGATTTCATGGGTAATATAAGGCATAATTAAGATTTGTAGTGTTTGAAATCTTAGCAGGTAATGTTATCACTGACTCCTGTGGTATCCACTTTCTCAAGTGGACAACAGAATTCCTGCTGGTTTGAGAACTCACTTCTTTGCTTTCTCATTAACATTCCAATTACTTTTAGGCCAGTTATTAATGAAAATTGACATTGTATAATCTAGCTCTGGAGCCACTGGTTTTAGTAAGCAATAATTTACTTTTAGCTCTCTGTAACCTACAAGGTAATGCTTCTGAAATTCTGTATGTCATAACCGTAGCTGAAAATCAGTCTTCAGAGTTCCAGCATCTGTGGCAACATGTGCTCATGCATTAATTTGCTGAGTCAATGTTCCAGCTTTCTGGTTCACCTCTCTTACTGAGGTGGTAACAGCTTTTCTGAAGCTGTTCTGCAACACAACTGGCTGCTTTCTCAACCCATGACTCCTTGTTTTGTATATTATGCTTTAAAACCTTCACAGGGGATGATCCGTCCCCATTAAATAGACATAACTTCTCTAGGTTGCTCATATGCCTCCTAGTGCTATTACTTTGCTGTTGTTACCTGACTGCAGCGATTAACTATATAGAGACTGTACAAAGAAAATGCATTCAGCTGACACACGAGCAGAAATCCACCTGACTGCAAGCTCCATAAATCTGCCTTATAAATGCCCGTTGCCTTTATAAAACACTGAGCAAAACCAGAAATGGTGAAATTCTTCTGGAAAGCGAAAACCACTTGAGCATAAAGGAGGAAGGCTTAGAGAGGAGCTGTTAGATGTGTTTACATAAACGGCGGTAGCGCTTAGTAACTTAAATAGGAACATGGAGGTTAAGTGTGTTCTTATAGATGATAAACTCTCAACATGGAAATTATTCGTTATGTGCATGTAATAGCAAATTAGTTATATGAAGCAAACTGCATCCAAAGAGACCGATTTGCTTGCAGCTGTAGGCTGTTTGTACTTCCTGTGTGTGTCAAGTACCATCAATATTATTTAAGTGGTGGGATTTTTTTATTTATTTTTTTTTTTCAGGCAAGCAAAGTGATGAAGACTGACAACAACAAATTGACTATTTCTTTCAACTTTATAAGTACCCAGGTTATGTTAGATCATTTGAAATTTAGATTTGGTGTCTGGGCAAGTCACAAGGTTGTAGAGCACAAGAGAATGGCTTCTGTGTATAATTAACCCCATTCCAAAAATCTTTAGTCACAATTAGATCAGGCATAAGTAATTAATTATGCTTGGCATGAGAGCTTTGACATACACAGTACTTTTGAGGATAAAGTAATGAAAATCTGGAAAATTTAGTAGCCTTGCTGTGTAGTACCTAAGAGGACAGGGATGTTGGGATAGCATTAATATGTTATTTCACTGTTACTTCTAAATACAGTTTACTTAATAGTGTGTGATTTCCTAATGAGGATGTTGCTGTATCTCAGTACGTTGAGCTCCTTAGCATCATTTCTCAAGACGTGTTCTAAGGCAAAGGTATTCCTTTGTTTGCCCTGGACTGCTGTTTCCGTTAGCAATCCGTGGCCCGTTGAATCCCAGGCAGCTTGTTACAGCCCCACGCCTGCCACTGTAAACGTCGGCTCCTTTGCTGGTGCCACAGTCACCTCACAGCGGACTGAGCAATCAGTATCAGAAGGCAAATATGTGAACAAACTGTGTGCGCCAACCTGAGGATTTTCCAGCTTTGGTTTCGTATTTCCCGTAGCACTGTGCTAAGTCGTCTGCCTTTGTCATGGAAATCTTCCTATTTGGGAAAATTACATAATACTTGGATTCCTAGTATGCCCTTGAGGTTTAAAAAAAAAAAAAAAGTTATCCTGCTATTCAAATCAGAAGAAGGTAAAGATTTCATGAGGAAAGGCTTGAAAGTGCTGTAGTCTGTTGTGTCAGTAGCAATATAAGAAATACTGAATTCTGGGTATTTCAGGGTTGTTTCACCTGTCACATTTCATATTTAACTTGATATAAAGATTGTGGAGGAAAAAATAGATTACAAACCTATCTTTTAAGCCATATATACTTTTTTGTTTGCTTTTTTTCTCTTTTTCAACTTGGCCTCTACTTTTGATTGATCTTCTGAGCAGCCATATTCTATTTTTCACTGTACTGATTCAAAACACTGAATCTGAGATGTTAATTCGAAGCCAGAACGGTATTACTGTGTTTATAACATAAACATGTTATCAGTATGTTTGTAGCAGTATCTGACTTTAAAATGACTCCTATTTTTGCAGGTGTAATAAATATAAAATAATTTTTTGCAGAGTTCTGTAATTGGCAGTAATGATTATGTGCTTCTTTATATCAATAGATACCACATAAATTTATAAGGTGTAGTGCTTTATGAAAAAGTAAGCATGCTTTTTATTTTGTAAGAGTATATAGAGTTGATTTTATTTAACACCTCTTTTTTTTTTTTTTT